>JAQIVE010007311.1:0-10583 GCA_034698285.1 Sminthurinus bimaculatus
GGACTGACAGACAGATTAACACGTAGCTTCGCTCCCTACCCATTCACGCACGGCGTTAATAGCTTGTATTATTAAAAAAATACTTTATAATTTTCCAGTTAATCCTTATCAAAGTTACTGCACAAGTTCTATAAGTTTTTTGGGTATACTTGAAAACATAATTAACCCATTTACTCTCCTCTTTTTGAACAATCAATTTGGACGGCCGACATTTTATTTATGCACATATTACTGTACTCACAATTGTCAGTCAATCTTTTACCAATTATCATTCATTCACTCAAAACTCAAAACGTAAACGTCAAGCGATTTCAGAAGCAGAAAATTGAAATCATTTTATTCCGACAGCCTCAAGTCGCCCATAGCTGAAATGTCTCTCAAATGTACCATTTGCATGTCCAAAGTAGAATGTATGTGTACAATGTACAAGTCATGTAACAATAAAAGCTAACAAAGACAAATAATACAAATGTAGAGACCCGTCAACTTGTGGACATGTATATGCAATAAACTATTAAATTTACAGTTATACTGTACATTGTACAATTACCAACTAGTTTCCCACGTCCACAGACTATTTTAGTTCCCATCCCTTCAATTATGCAGCCCCTTTTCTCCACATTCATACATTAATCATAAATCCAAACTCCCGGATGAAGAGTCAACACAAATTTTTAATTTTTACAGAATCCACAAGTTTTCCTCAGCCCCATATTAAATCCTTCAAGTTGACACTGCCAAAAAACTGGAAATTACATCACATCAGATACCAGACACGGAAAACCGAATCCTTGTCAAGGTCAAGCCACAGGTAAGAAATTTGCATAGATACCTAGTTTCAACCATTTTCTCGTTAATTGTACATTGTACACCTCGCCCCTGACTCTCATTCTCCGATCCTCAGACCAAGACTTGCGAATCAATTACATTTTCAATTACCAAAAAAAAAACTGCATGTTTCCTTTCAAAAAAAAGGTATTCTAGAATACCTACTTAGAGCATAAAAAATCCATCTTTAGTCCCTATAATAATATTAATTGCTTTTATATTACCAATTCCGTCATTAGTCTCCCGTGAGACAAGATCCACATAAATATGAATGTACTGATACATTGTCTATATGTACATGGATAAAGATAGCAAGCTGATTGTGAGTTTTGACTTTCTATAGAAGTATTTTGTCCTTCTCGACTTGGAGAAAGTAGAAAAATATAGATACACATGTACAATAGTATATAATATATGTATATAGATGGAGTGGAGAAAACGAGACTATTAACTCATACAGATGGAGACTAAAGAGATAGGGGAACGGATGGACAGCAGACCTGAAGAAAAGAGAAGCGAAGAGAAGTGTGTGTGTGTGTGTGTGTGTGTGTGAAGGAGATCGAGCGAGATCATTCCAACTTACCATTTGCACATTACGCGACGTTTGTCGCACAATCTATCTATATTGTAAATACATAAATGTATGTATGTATACCTACAGTATATAGTATTGAATATAGATCTATTATACAATATCGAGCTGGGAAATAGACATAGACCCAGGACCCAGGCAGGCAGGCAGGCAGTCAGTCGGACAGACAGACAGACAGAGCATGGCATTTGACATGCTGGGCATGGCTCACTGAATCTATCCGTGTTCCTTTTCAGTCCCCGTTCATGTTCAAACATCAATATCAGTTGGGAATCGTGTACGTAATGTAATGTACGTATCTATATTCTACATTCTCCTATACCTACAGAAAACTGGATCCTTGCAGGTGGAACTATACCCAGTCTATCTATCTAGACCTGAATATATATATAACATATAACAACTGGCTATACATATGGATAATGGATACATACATATATATGTACTACACACCCGGGCAAGACATGGATACTTGACATGATAGATAGCTCGATAGATAGATAGATAGATAGACAGGCACGACCCCAGAAAGGATCGCTCCATGGAGCTGAGAACCCTAAGTGAATAATGGAGTTTACCTGTACCTCTACTTTTGATTGATTGCGTCACCCTACTCGTCCTTCCCTCTCTCCTCTTTATTTCATTTACAATATTTGCACAGAACAATAAGATACATACATTTATAATGTATATATATATTCGATTATCATAACTAAGGATAAGTAATACCATGCTATGTTGTTATCCGTGGACTTTGAATGTATCTAATTATCTATCTAGTTCGATCTAGTGCACACTGCACTCGCAATTTATTCTAAATTATTGCCAATACAATTCCAAGTCCGACAATTTGAGGACAAAACTATAAATATGTATGTATAGCTAACGATGATCCCGGTTTTAAAATTTCAATGTTCAACAAATGCACATGCAGATTAATACAAAATGCAATTGTATAAACACGAAATGAGTGATTTCCCTCTTGGTTTTCCCCGAAAACGGAGGATTCCTAGAATCCAATGCTCAGGTCATCTTACCATGTTGGAAAATGGACTCATCAAGTCATAATTAGCGAGATACGGTGTACTCTATCAATGTCCCATCATTGTCACTGCCATTGATATTGATACATTGGACATATTATTCATATCTATAATAAATTCATGAACCATGCTCCCTCCTTTCTCCTATACATGTACTATCATACTACCAAGGCAGATATTGCTTTTTGTTACATTCGCTCATTTTTACCTTCCGCTTATATGTACATTATATTCTACATGCTGTATTTTTGTCATATTTGCAGGAGTTTTTGCTGTACTTTGTACTTTATTGTGCTGTACTGTACTGTACTGTACTGTATTGTGTTGTGTATGGACTTCCGTCCATGTCAACGTCGATACAAACTTGTCTGCGTGTACGTCGACGATAAAAAATTACTGGCAGTAGGTACCAAAGAAAGAGAAAGAAAGGGACGACTGAATATACATAAGGTAAAAATGGAGCTCATACACACATGTGTGCATCAGCGTGTACCGTGTACATTGTACATTGTACATACATTGTGCATGTATGATATTCTGTTCAATGTGAAACGGGTGAAATCGCTTTACTCGAAAATTCGAAATATTAGCACAATACACAATATGTATATACCCGAATATCTATGTATTTTTTACATTGTATAGTTGCATGTTGCATACCTTCTCCTTATATGTATCTACGTATACACTATACACTATTATTACCATGCCATATTGTGTCACCGAGAAATAATATAGCGCGCAACTGTATAATAATATATAATATGTGTGTGTGTGTTTGTGCATTACCTCACCCTTTATTCTTCGCTGTACGAGTGTGTAAATATGTACAGGAAAAAAGGGTTAAAACGTTGCTATTTCTTTTCACTCCATGTATATAATATATAATATGCATGTATTTTTCGCGGGTGTGACACACCTATTTTTCCAAATAAAAAACTTGCAATTCAAGTCTCCCCTTATCTATCCACCTATCTATTGTATCTATCTATCCATCTTTTTCCATCCCTAATGACTGAACACGAGCGTAAAAACTAAAAAGTCCACCGCAGTCACAAATTCATATTCATACACAGTATAATATATTGTATATTGTAGTTATCCACAACCTATGACAGTGTTGAGTAATAAAAAATCCCCCTTTCTTCCGCGTTTTCCTGTCTATTTAACGGCATGGGGAAAGTAGAGGCGAAAGGGGAAATTTATTCGCAACATTCATAATATCATCACACACATCATCCATCCATACCATACCATACGTATGTATGTATTTAGTTATCGCATTGTATGTATGTGTGGAATCGAAAATTGAGAGAAAAAAAATACTCATCGTCAGTGTACATGAATATGGGAATAAACACAAAAGTTTTACACTGAGTACTTGTGCACAGGAAAATTGCTCCAGCTCTTTTGTACAAACATCAACATTAGGAGCAAATAAAAACTCATCATTTATTCACGACCATTCCATTTCTTTCATCGTATAGAAAAAAAGTCTCCTTAGCTATCCCGTGTAGTTATGTGTTATGTTCCGTTCCACACTTCACAACCCAAAAACGTAACGTATGTATGAACATGTTTGTCCTTGTTATTGCTACAAGTAGAAGAAGATGGATAGCACAGTACGATGGGCTATGAAATATGAATCTAATCCATTACATCTAAATATGTAGAATAATTTATTATGTGTGGATGAACCAGTATTAGGACTAATGACGGTGCAACTTTTCAAGTGTCAGTATCATCAAATTTACCAACCATTAAACATAAATAACCCTTGAAATCAAAAGAGCCTGTGAAAAATTCGAGCTTGCTGATTGCTGATAGCTTGTTTAAAAATTTCAGGCAATTTATGTAGAATCTTTCATCTTCCGTCCACATTTTAAATATTATAGTGTTCAGAGTTATGAAGGAGGCAACAGGCAGAGTTTGTCTCATAAATTACTTTTAAGTAAGATTATCACAGTGAACAAAGTCGTGGACTACCTTCGTCGGACTTGTTCTTTTGAAATATTGAATGCAATCCTAATACTGTTGATTGGTGTAAATTCAATTCAAAGTATGTCCATAAAAACAAACAAAAAAAAAGAAATGTACCTAAACACAACAGGAAAATAATCGATTCATCGACCAATTTAATTCCGATTTTTGGTCGTTGGGTTCATATTTCATATACATACGTCAAGGATCATCCAAAAACACGAAAATACGAGAGAAATCCTGCACAATAGCCTATAGTAGACACTTAAAACGTTTTCAATATTGATGTCTTCGTAAAATTTCAAAGGAAACCGTGGTCATTTCTAGTGTTTATAGTGTATAGTGTATACTTACACGTAATACACACACAATATCAAACATCAATTCAAATACTCAGCCCCAATTTGACCAAAATGACAATACATACATAGCAATGTTGATATTGTAGTAAAAAAGTAAAATTGCAACTAATTCTACCAACCAATGGATATTTCCCCCCGCAAAAAATGTGTATATAAAGAAAGCAGGGACGGAGGACCTCAATACATTTGTTATTTGTTTAGTATAAGAAAAAAACCAAACTAAATCAAAGACAAAAAGGTTGAATTTTTTTACAAGCCCACGAATAACAAACGCACGAAATAATAGAGACGACGAATGAAAAAACCGGAGATAAAAAATTCTGCACAGTTGATGTGTACATAGACAAGGTTTCCCATCTTATATCCATATATTTTTAACAGAGTACTATACTCTCTATTTTTATTGAGATTTTTTGGATGGTGATCCAAATTTTACTTTCTCCATACTAATAGATGGCGAAAGTAAAATTCGGATCGCCATCTCAATAAAAATAGAGAGTACTTTACCGGCGTCACCTTGCGCATTTTCACTTTAAAATCTTCCATTGCATTGTATTGTCTTATGCTAGGCAAAAAAAAGATGCATTTGAACGTCAAGGAGTTACTGGGAAAATGAGTCATTTTAACAAGACAAACATTAACATTATAGATACAGATCTAATGTTCGCCGTAATATGCGCCTCGCATAGTAAGTTGGACATTGACTTGTTGATTAGCTGCTCTCTTCTATTAGTATGAATTGTAATTCTTGCAAAAATGCGTCAATATGTATGTACTACACATGCAATTTGTACGTTTACAATGCACACATCAACAACATTAGCAACTCGTTGTAGTTTCCTCCCTTTCATTATATATTATGTACATGTATGTATAATGTATACACACAATGAAATGGAAGAAACTGCAACGAGTTGCGAATGTTGTTTCTGTGTGCATTGTAAACGTACAAATTGCATGTGTAGTCGAACCACATACATACATACATATTGACGCATTTTTGCAAGAATTACAATTTATATCTATATTACCATTAAACCTATATATAATCTTGATCTTTAATTTGTTAAAATATTTCATTTTCCCAGTAACTCCTTGACGTTTAAACGCATCTTATTATTGCCTAACATATAAGACAATACTAAGCAATGGAAGATTCAAAAGTGAAAATGCACTAGGGTACGTCAGTCAAGTAGATTTGATACATTTCCCAGGAAAATGCGCTTCAACATTTAAATATTGACCTGTAATTTTTGCCCATGGTTTAAAAACTGTATCCACACAAAAGACAAGCATGGAATCAACCAATACTATTTATTAGGCACTAGAAGGTATTGTATAAAAGCAAGTGTTGATTCCATCCAGTTTATCACAAAATCTTTGCAGTCGATCAAACAGTCAAAAGCTCCCTCACAAAAGATCCAAACAGACAGATCAAGTTAAGTTCAACTTGAAATTTGAAAGCAGTTCAGCTCAAAATGCAGTTTAAATTATTTTTCTTGGCATTCCTTGTCATCGGTGCTTTCGCCCTCACAATGGCAAATCCCGTCAATGAGAGTGAGACAAAAGTCTTGGGTAAGATTTTTCTATTTTTTATAACCATTGAAATCTTTGGTCTTTTTGTGTGTTTGAATCGATAGAATTTGGTCAACATTTATAAAAAGTGGTCAATTTTGATAAAATTTTTTCCAAAATTATGGTTTTTCATGTTTTGATTTTTGTTTCTTTATAGAGCGTGTGCGAAGAGAATCCTGCGGCCTGCGGCCGATGTGTGAGCCGAATCTGTGGACATCCATGCCGCACTTCCCACAGCGCTTGTCAAAATTGTAAATACATCGACTGTCATTGTTAATTGTTACGGCAACTCTGGTCCAAGGGCAGGCCAAAATTTTGTGGAAATACTAATTGAAATATCATGACAATAGTTTTTTTATAGTCATAAGAAAAATTTGTACATAAATAATAAATTTTTGCAACTATTCAAAATCTTAAAATAAATCCTACACAATTTTTTTACTACCTATCCAGCCTTGTACTAACGTGATGACAATGCAAGAACACTTTGAATATTTTCATATTGTTGGTCGTGACTTATTTATTGATTTTTTTCAATACAAATTAAATAACGAGTATTTACTGTCTACCGACACAGCGCACATACACACACACACAATGTAAAATAGGTATACACATTACACATAGTAAAATAGGTAGATAATTGCTGTGATCCACATTTTACAGCATCAGTAAGGATATTAACGGGTCAACATCAGTTGTACATACGTACAAGATTAAAACAGTAATTCGTTTTGGGTGTATTTTAATTACGTATATTATTTGTATGTATGTACACATATATTTAGTTTATAGTAAATAATTACATATACGATACACGATTTTATATCCTACACACTGCATAACGTAATAAATATTTACTTATAATATTTACGGAGAATAAATACATTGGAAAAATACCATATTGTACTTTATAATCTAACTTTTACCCTGATAGACGATAGACTAACTAAATTTGAAATTTTAGCTATATTCGCTATTTCTGCCATGGAAAAAGTTAGATTATAAATTATAAACGACAGTACACAAACAAATTAATATTGGGTCATAGTTAGCGCTATGCTGTGTAACATTGTTAAAGCTAATTAATATTCATTCATAATTCATATTTTACCAAGTCATATTATTATGTATCGGGCTTCTCTAAATCTACAACTCCAAAATTACATATAGGTACATACATGTATTATGCATGTATCTTGTGTAAGTCTTACAATATAATCATACGGGCTCTCCGACATCAAAAGAGCCCAAAGAGTCTTAGAGTTGAAGTAACTTCAAAGTTTGAAGGTCATTAAAAAATAAAGCTTTAGCAGTCATTCCACTCTCATTTCAGACAAGGTCAAGATTAAAGATCCTATTCTAACAATACATAATAATATTATTATATCATATTTATAGAGTTTGGGGAGGTTTTAAAATTCAAACACAAAAAAACAATAATATGACTGCAGTAAATTGGACAACATTAAATTTTAAAATACACTGTACTGTATTTATACTATTTTCCTATTTTGTAATAATATACTCGCGTAGTATTAACATTTACAATACATTGTAAGGTGTAACAATTAACAACAAAAAAATGCATGATTTTCAATAATACAGGATGTAAAATGCTGTAATAATATCATACATTAATTCTTACCGTCCTTTAGCAAAAAAAGAAGCCAAAAAGTCGGAATGACAGAATCGCTTAAATTCCTTAAGTAAGTTACAATGAATTAATGCTATTCGGTCGTTTAGATTATCGGGCTTCTTTTTTGATAAAGGACCGAACACACTTTATAATTATTTTTAATTTTTATTTTACTTCCTACACAATTATATACAATTAAGTATACCGTAAAAACAACATTTATGTACATTGACTATGTACGTACGATGAGAATGCTCGAGTCCGTTCTTTTCTTAAATTTTAATTGTTGATTGACAATTCCAAATTCAAATCCAAATATCCAGCTACCTAAATGTGGCACGACGACAACGACGACGATGACGATGACGAGCGACTTGAACTGGAAGTTGCTGTCGTTGCTATGACCGTTTTGCCCAATGAAAATCACCTGGACAACAAAAACATCAACGATATCAAAAACAACTCTCTGATAAGTTGTTTTAGTAAAAAGTAAAATTAAAAAAAATAATAACCAGCTGTAGATAAGTAAATCATAAAAAAAAGATGTATTTTGTATTGTACTAATGTTTTTAAAGTTATGGTTAAAGGCAAATTAATAAAATCCATGTTGATGTTCTTACGAGTAAAAGGCTTCTCATTAACCGTCACTTCAAAATTCTGTCTCTGTCTCATGGGCTCAAAAGCGTAGAGAACGGAAACGCTCGTAAAAATTGGCCATCCTTCATAAAACTCAATGTCAAAGTTCCTCAGCTCTGTAAATATTAAAATAACATCAAAAATTACACAAAATTTCAAGGATTTGAAAAAAAATAAAATACAAAAGAAGTCCCTGGTAAAAAAATTAAAAAAAGAACAAAAATCAAATTGTAAACTTACTGTGCAAGTTCCGTATCGACAAATGTCCACTTTTCTCCGGGTGCTCCGCTTCCAGCTCCAGTTGCCTCAAAATATCCTCCTGGACATCCTGACGTCTCAGCTGTTTACATAAACCCGAGGTCAGTCCTGTGACCGCAGCCTCAATCTCCTGGGTCATGTCAAAGGATGGTGCAGCCCCGACCTCCACGGAAATATAAAGATCTTGAAGCGCGTCCAAAGACCTCCAAATCTCCCGACAAGTCCGAGGAAACTCGTTGATGTCCAGAGTCAACTCCAAGACTTTTAAATTAGGATAAAAGTCGACCAAGAGGGTCATGGGTGTCTGTGAATTTGAGTGGGCATCACCACCATTATTTCGAGCATCAATACTGATTCCATGGAGCTCCTGAAGGGTGGAACAGGAATTTGCCTCGTGTGACCCCGGATTGCCAGACTGACAGTGGAGAACTTGCAAATTCGGAAAGATTTTAGACAGCCGTTGCTCCGGGTGACCCAGGATGACCCACGGCTTCTCCGCCATTTTAAAGAGACTAGTGCCCAATTGACCAACCGAAATCTTGCGAACATTTTTCAACACGGGAAAAGAGACCAGCTCCAAAAACGGGTAGTTTTTGACATTGCAAATTTCCACGAGAGAATCCTTACTGGATTTTAAAATTGTGTCCAGGTCACAGGCCAAAACCGGAGCATATTGATTTTCGTACTTCCGGGGCAACAGATGAAAATCCAATTTTGTGAGTCGGGGATTTGCATGAACAAATTCGTCCCACAACTCGTGCTCGTGAAAACCCGCCAGCTCGATGAGGATGGGGAGCTCTTTGAACAGATGAAATTTTCCAGAGGCGATAATCTCCCGGGTAAACTTAAAGTTGGCCCTTTTGTACGGTCGAAGGTTAACTGCTGCTCTCAAAATGTCCCGGACGATGGGGCAAAAATTTTCCTCCGGCTCCAGATGACTCTGACCCGCAATCAATTTTTCCAGACAAGGTAAAGTTGTTGTTGTTGCTGTTGTCGATGATGCTTGTATACTTTTGGGAAAAATTAGTTGACCGTCACATTCCCGGTCCGAAGTGGCCCGAATTGAGAGCAACGTCAAGTTTTTAATGTTTGGAGCCCAGTCGACGAGACATTTTCTCAAGTTGGTCACAAATTTAGAGAGGTCACTCCGAGCGGTCAGTTTAGGGTCATAGATTAGACTTTTGACCTGGTGTCCGTGCTCCATGAGGAACTTTGAAGAATCAGGGGCTCCGAGGTCACCTCCGGTGAAGGAGAATTGGAGACAGGGGAATTTTATGGAGGTTGTAGTTGCTCCGTTTTCATTTTCATTTGAATTTTTATTGTGATTGTTTTGATGGTGCCAGCGAGAAAATTCCTGGTGAAACTCGTCAAGTGAGCCAATATAATTCTGATAGCTTTGAGAGGAAGGTGACCAGACAAATCCAACTTTAAAGTATTCCTCGTGTTGGGGGGAGAGCAAGAGAAGAGTTGATTCCCTCTCCCATAATTTTGAAATTAAGCGACATCGGAGCAGCTCCACGGAACTCAACAAGCTCAAAATTGTTCTTACAATCTGGAAATTATAAAGAAAAAATATACAAAAATATTAAATACCCAGAGGTGTACCCAGCATTTAGGTGATTGTACAAAGGGACGATGAGTTCCTGTTTCACACATGGATTTTCCAATCT
>JAQIVE010007312.1:0-10582 GCA_034698285.1 Sminthurinus bimaculatus
GTCGTCACAGAAAGAGAAAGTACTTGCTTATAGTACCGCTTGCTACATTTAGACAAACTTCGAAACGTTTATACCTCTGGTTTTGTATCAACAAACATAATGGTAAGACATTTTTTTTGTTATCTAATGCTTTTTGTAGTCTTTAAAAATATACTTGTAAACATGTTTACCTATCATTCACAATTCTGACGTAGGGTTTTGTTGTCAGTAAGAAATTCAAAACATCTTTCATGAAAAATTTTTAATCCTCAATTTTTATTGTTCTTTTTCTTTACAGTCGAACAAAGACGTGGGAAGTCAGCCGATCCCAACATCTACGAGTAAATCTTTTTAAATGTTCTTCAGTATTTTTGTTTTTAATCTTGATATTATTATGTAGTTTGTCTGCCTCCCATTTTTCATGCATCTATATACTCTCTGCTTTTCATATCATATAACCTTATGCACGTAAGTTGTGTGTACCATAATATTTTGCCGATTGGAAATGAATTCAGTTTTTTTCAGTTTTTTTTTGCACTAAGAGGTCAGGAAGTTTTCGTTTTATGCAAAAAGGTTTCGTTTTGACCCATAGAATCTCCTGACCTTAACCCAACATTAAAAGAACGTCGCCTTTTTTTGACCCTTTTATTATTAAAGTTACAGAGTTGTTTTGAATTTTGAGGTGACTATATATAACGTTAAAATCGATTGTAGAGTAAGGCATCTAAGTATGCATTGTACGCGGTCAATGATAATAATATAAGTATCTCTCTTTGTGTTTGTAAAGATAAATTCAGGCTGCTGTTATTGTATTTTGTAGGCACGTTTTGACTCTACAATCTAGAATACAAAGTAAGAGAACAAAGACAGGGACAGATGTGTGTGTAATGCGTAGTGCTTACTGCGTAATATATTTAAAGCAAAGAAAAGAGGGCCTACGTGCCACAAAGTGCGTAGATGAGGCGTACGTGCTCCTCTCCGTGTAGATGCATATTATATTCTTCCCTTTATTTTGATATTATATCCTTGAAAAGCATCGTACTCAACGACCAAATATTCGTACATATCTCTATATATTTACTTACAGGGTAGTACAAACATATTATATAAAGTGAATACATTTCCAACGACAACAAAGTTTCCCTTATATAGTGCATAACTCCGTATTATACTATACATATACATACCTGCATGAGAAAATGTATGGATTGTGTGTAGGGATATAGTTGCATAGTAAAGTGCGTAGTGCGTAGGGGAAGGAAGCAGAAAGTAAGGAGAGGGAGAAACTATTTCATGTTGGAGTTGGCGTTTTGCAAAAACTGCGTAGTTGTAGTTTCAAGCCGTTGTAACGAGCCGCTGAGCTTGTACGACGTAGAAAGTTCTGTATTTTTCCACAAATTATAGTACTCCCGCATTCATTTCATTATACTACTGTAGGTAATATAATGATAATGATGGGAGTTAAGATAGGAGATGGGGAGCGACTTGAAATATACTTAGATGTATGTATCTACTTTAAGCTAAATGAATAGCAATGACAATGAATATGTATGTGTACCTCTTTTTTTACTTCCAATAATACTCAAAAAGCTTATGCTTTTCCTTCTTTCTATTCGGTCTCTATATATTAACAATAACAGATAATATGAATCAGTAGTAGAAATTAGGAATACAGGGGGAAAACTGTCATGTTGAAGAAAAGTAGTTTGAGTATTGTTATTGTAATTAGCGGCACTAGTGCATGTCAAAGTTAATTGTTAATGACATGATAATGATTTGATGCTGTACATCATTTTGTTTGACATTCTTTTGACATTGTTTACATAATGTATATATGACTATTATTTGTAAAATAGAATTATTGTGGGAAGGTGGGCTTGATTTTTTTCTAATTTGAAGTTTATATTTCAAAAGCTGGACAAGCCATTCCACACCACTGGTGGTTTGACCGACCGAGGAGCAATAGCGTTGGAGAGGCGAGTAGCCCAACTGGACATAGCGGTAGCTTTTTCTCACAATCCCCAACTACCACCTCCTATTCTTCAACCCCACCAGACCCAAAAGGTAATCATTATCTAAATACAATGAATATTACAACCCCAATCAATTTTCGCTACTTTTATAAATTTTAAGTAATTCCATTTCGAAATGTTATTCATTATGTTTTTGATTCTCATGATCTTTGTTGTTTTTTTATAGTCGCTATCCCGCTGCCAAGTGCGGAAGACTGGACGTCCTGGCGAAGAGATAGCATGAAATACATGTATCAACTCAACGATTTTGCTACTGACTAGAGAGAGTGTGTGTGAGATTGACACTGAAGTTCAACTCATCTCGAAGCCGATAGCGAACTATTTACCTACGTACATCACAGTAATTATATATATACGTGTATTATATTTGTAAATATAACCTTTTGTCTTTGCTTAAAAATATAAGCTGATTATATTATAATAATTACGTATACAAATATACAATATAATATTATTATTGTTATACATACTTTCACAAATATATAATATAGTTATATTTCATAGTTATAGTTATATATATATATATACCTATTATATTGTTACATATTTTATTGTGTGTGGTACATCATTGAATTGTTCGAGTTGTGAAAACTCGCGTACTATTAGTGAATTCCTATGATACAATAAGCTACTATTATTATTACCCCACGCAATTCCACAGTACTTTTGAAGGCAGTAATATTGATTAGTACTTTTGAACCTAAGAGAGAAATAACGAAGGAAAAACGAGCATAATATAGGAGAAAGAGAAAGAAAGAAAAGCAAATAAGATAAAGAAAGAAAGGAAAGGTAAATAAGAAAGAAAGAAAGGGAAAGAGAATCGTAATGATATTATGAAAAAACCGAGTCTATTACAAGATTTATAGTAACTCAATGATAGAAAAGACATTATCGAAAGAAGCAAGAAAAACAAAAAGTTAATTACAATATTATACTACAGTGCAATACAAAAGCACAAAGTAAAAGAGCGTGAGTAAGAATAATAAAAAAAAATTGAAAGTTTTAGGGAACAAAAAATGTGGGAATTTCTACGGAGAAAGGAAAGCTCGGACAGGGCAAAAGCAAATTACTGGCAATTTTGTACTTGTGGGGGTAGTAAGAAATCCAAATCATTACATTCTAGAGATACACAAGATTGTTGTCAAGAGGGGAAAAATTTTGAGGATGACAGGGGGATAGGAGGTCGCGGTCGTGGTTTGGGATTGGGACTGGATAGCCACCAAGATCAAATCGTAGAAGATACTGATTATTCTAATCATTCTTCTTCTACGAACACACCACCACAACATAATACAGATTGTCCCTCAGTAAGTACAGCTGTCCTCTTGAAGGAACATTTAGCTGATCCAAACTCCGTTTTATTTTGGTCACTATCCAGAGAAATCCCTTGATTGACCCTTACTTATTTTGTGAGGAAAACTGGCCATAATATTATGATAAATTACAGAATAATATTCTGAGAATATATTATATATACTATAATACATACTTCCTCCTGATTTCATAACCACGACCCTCTCCTTCAATGTTTATTACACATTATTGTTATTATATAATATCCATCATTATAAATGATATGATTTACTTTAATGTTTACTTGCAAACTAATGCAAAAATATTACAATTTTTCTTATAAACATTATCTATTGTTGTAGTTTTTTCCTAAGGAAAATTGACGTGTGACACTTCAAAGTCAATAGGTAATTAATTAGTAGTTAGCTGGCGTATGGTGCAATGCCATCACGCACGTACAATGTACATTACTTTAAGATTGTCATTACAACCTAAGATAAAAAATCAGCACTGTAACACGAATTAACATATTGTGAACACCTTAATGGTTAAACGTGTGTATCCTTGTTTGTTTACTAAAATGAAGTAAAACTTTATACTCCAACAGCAAACTTCTAGCTGACAAAATACTAATATGTTGTTGTTTTATGAATAATATTATACACAAGGTTATTAAATTACCTAATCTAACTATAGATAGCAAAAGATGTTTCAAGACTCCCCTTTTGGTTTTCACAATGATCATTAGTTAGTTATTCTTAAATCCTAACCTACACACAAATACAACATAAATGTTATAATATGCTATATTATTATTGGTATTATTTTAGTTTTGTGTCAATACGAGAAATGAAATGGAAAATGTATTATTAGAAAAGCAATACATACATATTATTATATTATTAGGTAAATATATAATCGAGAGGTAACTCATATTATTATAAGCAGGCAATATATTATAATATCGACCTCCGCAAGAGACAGAGAATTTTGACTTCGATGGACATGTTAAATTGATAGTTACACATGTTCTAAACCTATTTAATTAGCTGTATAGTCATTAGCCATGTAGTGTTTACTATAATACAAAATACCAATTAATTATTGTCGTAATAACAATACACACAGTCAGTTTAATGAATGGATTACTAACGATAAGTTGGTGTTGGTTGTTGACTGTGTTTAGGGTTGTAGAGGATTTCATTAGTTGGTTTCCAGTTTCTATATTTAAATACTAGTACATAGTAAACAAATGAATGAATCAGGCAAAGGCGTCAAACCTCATTTATATTGTTACATTGTAATAGTATTATAAATTAAAGTAATACATAATAATATACAGAAGACACACTAGCTAACAAACACTTTCTGTACCTAGTTTTTTTTTGCTGTTGGGTTTTTGCACAATGTGCATTGAATATTTAAGTCGACGTTTACACATGAGTAAAATTTCCAGTTCTATACCAGTCGGTCAAGGCAAACGAACTAACTAAATATTGCCAACAGGAGAATTTCTAATTCAGGCTAGGAAATTCGTTAACAACGGAAGTTTAATTTCCGGCAAAATAGGCTATACATAATATGTATATATTAGATAGAGTCAGTTTGCCTTGACCAGTTACTTAAGGATATGAAGGGGCAGGAGAATATGCCTATAAAATAGATGCTTAATAATTATTATTAATATCATTATTAATTAATTGTTTGAGGGTGCTTATAATATATTAATAGGGAAGTGGATGAGAGGGGTGACATGTGTTTTTAGGGAATTTATCTCAGGGACCATATTTACGGTTATGGGCGAGGGGTACCGTTTATTGTTTTTTTAAAATCATTTTTTATAACCTATTGATTCTTGATACTAATTCGGTTTTGCGGAAATTTTAACACGGGTATAAACTCTAAGTTATAATTAGATAATACTTACATGCATAATATTCAAAAACAAATGATTTTTGATGTATGGAGAGAAAAGGAAAATTCAGGGAAAATTATAGAAAGTAAAACTTTCTCTTTATCGTAATATTATTAAAAAGTGAAAGTACCGAAAAGTGTTCATAAAACCCACCGAAAAGCAAACTAGGTGAAGGGAATTCCACTAAAATCTATAATATTGAATAATATGGTTGATATTTAGGTATTTACTTACACCTTACACATAATATTATGTTTAGGAATAAGGAATCATTGATTGAAAAAGAATCTAAGCCTAGGTTCTATAATATTATACTTACTGTAGGTTGTAGGTATAAAGTCGTTAGGTTTGAGAAAACCTAGAGAAAGAATGCCTTTAAAAATTATCTCTAATAAATGTTAAAATTTAAGTTAATCCTTTCCAAAAAATCTCAAAGTATCTTAGAAAAGTACTATGCTATAATATGCTACGTATGATTACTTATGCTGGAAACTCATGTGTTCACGACGACAAGACTTAAAATAGGACATGATAATATCCTTGTTTTATGATATTTTACTGAAGTAAGTATAATATAATTATACATAATATTCAATTTCCAACGGTTAAAAGTTTTAAAGTGTGTATTAACTAGCATAGACAAGGTCCTTGTGAGCCAATTCAATATATATTGGGCTATGTAACTGCTATGTACTGTGACTGTGTATATCCCCTCGATATCTAGGGGATATCACTGATGATATGTCCAATCCATTGTAAATATAGGTATGTCTAGTTATATTATTGTACGCTATATAAAATTATATGATAATATATAAAATGTCCAATGAATGTGTATTTACATCATACTTTACTTAATGCATAATTGCATCCTAAAATAAATAGAATCACTACTACTATGAAATTACAATTAGCAAATTCTTATATTACTCACCCCTTAAGTTATGACAAAAGGAAGATTATATCTGATTAAACAATAATATAGTAAGTTTAACTTATTATATCTACAACGTTATAATAGTTTCGATATTGTTTTTGGGATTTTTAGTTTACCGAAAATGAAATGACAGAATGGAATTCAAGCTTTTATATACTGTTAAGAATGCATATTATTGTAATAATAAATTATCTATTATACATAGCAATAAATAATACGATGAGGAGCCATATAATGTATAATATGCAGATGGTGATTATAATTGCTAAACGTTTACAAATATCTTGAAAACGAAGAGAGATTGAACAAAATCGTTCTTTCGTTAATTGAACTTTTCAGTAAATCCTGAAATGCATCAAAACAAAGTGAACACAAAAGAAAAAAGACAACGATTTTGCTCAACCTTCACAGATATTGAGCAGTATGTTTTCCCTTTTCCATTTTACTATACACTGTTAACTGTATAGCAATACTTTGTAGGAATTTGGTAAATTATATGTTCTAAATTATAAATATGATGTATTACGGTAATAATGATTTATGCAGAGATAAAAAAGATTATACCCACGGTGTTACAGTGTAGTATTATTCGTATTTAGTATAATATTGGTAACTAACTCATTGGTGACTAGCTCATTTTACTACAATAATATACTTTAAATTATATAAAATTCCGCAGA
Organism: Sminthurinus bimaculatus; assembly: GCA_034698285.1. NCBI lineage: Eukaryota > Metazoa > Arthropoda > Collembola > Symphypleona > Katiannidae > Sminthurinus > Sminthurinus bimaculatus. The sequence goes on from JAQIVE010007312.1 coordinate 6,838, forward strand.
CATCGAATTGATATCCGTTGTAGTCAAGCAATTTCAATATTCTTACTTATGCACCACATTCGATTTTATAATTTATAATGCAATCGACACATTTAACTAAGCACTTTACAAGAATGTTATTTACTCGATTACTCTATTATAAGTATTCACATGAAATTGCAGTACCATAAGTACACCTAGATGAATAACATGTTATAGAGTTATAATGTGTATAAACTACAAACCACACTTACAACATAATTAAGTGGTAGACTTATAATAATATATTGACTATGATCGACATTATCTTGTTAAAATATACCTACATATATTTCGTATTATGAATTATGATGTATTTAACTCTAATAATGCAAAGTCGTGTATCGATAAGAAGTTTCAGCTTTAGTATGAACTCAACTATTTTTCCCCTTTCATTGTTGAACAGAATCTAGGAATCTAGAATTGTATGCATACTGCCACTTAGCTAGATTAATAATATTATAAAAAAATACTGAATATGCTATGTAATGAATTTAGTTTTACTTTAGCAGTAAGCAATGCGTATTTCAATATGTTTTATTTAGAGTTGTTTGTATTTGTAATTTGTATTCAAGATGAATGTAGAATGTATTGTTTGTACTTTTTGGTTGTATTTTTGTGAGTGCCAGTGAAGTATAGTTTAATAAACATACACATAAAAAATGATAAAATACTAAAGTGTATTAGAAGAATCACCCTGTTTTGAAAACTCCAATTTTGCAAAAATTGCTGATTATCCTCGATAATTACTTTATTATATATACATTATACATTTTAAAGCCACAGTATTCACTCCGATACTCGTGAAATTTTGTCAAATCGAAATGAAAACAGTGTTAAATTTTGAAAACTTGTAAAATTTGACTAAGTCTGGGTAAAATTTTCAGCACTACAAACTATAAACTAACAAGAATTAGAGGCATTTAAATAAAGCTTAAAAATCAACTAACCTTAAGTATAGAGAACTGGCAAAAATTATGAATATTTCCTCCCGACAACATTTAAACACTTGAGCTGATGAAAGCTTTTGTCACTGTTTTTTCATTTGACGCGAACTTTTAACGGGCAACATAGAATACACAGGCCTTTAGCCTTTACCGGATATTGATTGATGATTGATGGATATATGTATTGTATTGAATCATTTCATTATGGTTCACGATTCACGATTCAAGATAGAAGTAGAGAAGGAAACAAGAAACCAAGCTAAATGAATCAAAACGTCTTGGCTTGTTGATCGGATCATCCGATTCGGATGTTCCGATCACAAAATATGAAGAGAAATAAGGACAGACTGAAAGTCTTTCCAATTAAAAAAAATGTGGAAAAGGAAAGGATAGACTGAAATTGTGAATTGAAAATTGAAAAAAGGCAAAAGAGAGAATGTATAATGTTATATAATAAAATGCAGAATTCGGAAATCTGAATAATTAGTAAAAATGTTTACATTTACAAAAGCAAATACAAAATACACGTAAACTACGTACATAGAGCTGATGATAGAAAAACCAGTAAAATGAAATGATTAAGTACACTATTAACTTTTACACTAACGTAATGGAAAGTGGATTAAAATCACACACAAAATGGTCACAATTCACAAGAGTAACTCTGAGTAACTCGCAACTCTCTTGACACTTGACACTTTACATTGGCAGAAAAGTTTGTTTGAAATTAGAGATCAAGCATCGAGCATCCAGCATGTATCAACTCGATTTCACGACGAATCCCCAATGTTTAATGTTTACTGTTAGTGTTTGGGCTAAATGTACTTAAAATAAGCATTAGCCTGCAATTGACACGTTCTGTAGGTTATTTCTATCAATACCTAATTGTTGTATATGATGTATTTGTGCAATGTAAATAAATAATATTCTATGTAGATATTTTTATTTAATGAAATGATATTGCAGCATTGTTTGTCAAAATAAAGTTAGTTAATTTTTGTGTATATAGATCACAAAATATACTTAAAGAACTCGACGGTTTTGAAAATTTCACTTTATTTTACTGTTTCATTGGGTGAATTGATTCAATTCTAGTTCAGAAAACACTGAAAAACAACTCACAGATCACATCATGCTCAACGTACTGTATGTGCATAGTGCATAGTGTGCAGAGTGCAGAGAACTCTCAAAATAAAGAAAATATGCATGAAAAATCTTCAAGTAGTGAAAGCTATCACATAAAATTTATCATGTGGTCGTACGGCATACTCATTTACTTTCTTTTATCTAAGTACATAATATTATGTATGCATAAACCTTACTTTCCCTTCTGGGGTAATGCCTAGGGCCCAAGGCAATTATTAAAACGTATTTGTATTTGACTGCTCAGATCTACATAGATAGAATATAGAAAAAGTACATTGTATTATCATTACAAATTTATGATATTTCCAACAAATTCCAATTTTTTTTGCTTTTACTTTTGCCTTTTCCATAAATGCTACATATACTACATACGTACCTGAACTTAAATTGGAGCGAAGGGCTGACAATCAAAGGGAAAAATTGCAGAATTTGAATGTAGGGACTCGTGTTAAAAAGGAAGAGGACGTTTTCATAACTCATGTTAATGCTCTCGAAGACTCCCTTTGAACTCTTGTGAAAAGTCTTTTTAAAGTTGTCCATCGTGTGCTGTATATCTTGATCATCGATAATTTCATACTTGGGCAGCGTGAGAAGCTGAATGAGGCGACCATACTCATAGCAAATGTGAATGGACATTTTCACCTCCATAGCCAAGTCTCGAAGAGTCATCACCAGGAATTCAAGGATGCTTAGCTCATCCTCCAAAATTCGGCCCATTTGAACAATGTGTTTTTTATTTTTATCAAGACGTGCAATCATATTCACATTCACATTCATGGAATGCCGTCGACTCTCCATTCCTTCCCCGTGTCCGTGTCCACTTTCGCTCTCCTTCCTACTGGCACTGATGATGGACAAGAGCATTTTCAGGGACCTCCGGAGAAAAACCATGGCCTCATAATAGGACTTGGGCTTTTCACTCTCGTCATCATCATTGTCGCTGTAGTCATGAAGATATTGGGCAGTAAAATGGATGCCCGCGTGAGCCTGCTCCAGGATTTCAACCAGACGACCACACAATGATACCATTGTTTCGATCTTCTCTACGTCATCCTTGCTGTTCCAAGAAGCAAACTTTTTTGATCCCTCCCTATTCATCACCAATATTGAGACATCCAACTCCGACTTTCCAACTTTTATTCTGTCTGCCTTACTCACGCTTTCAGTTTTTATGGCAATAATGTCAGTTTCACTCACTTTGTTGTACCGTTTCATTCTCTTAAGTTGGAGGTGCCTTTGATTTTTCAATCTTTTTAAGTTTTTGTCATCAACAATTTTATCACTACTTTTCCGTTCGGCGGTGTCACTTATTTCTTTTGTTTCGTTAGCATTTTCTCTTCTTGCGGAGTCTAAAGGGTCGTTATCGTTATCAGGAACTGGATCTTGATCCTGATGACTCGCATTGCTTTTTTTCACGTGCTCCTTGTCATTTATATTTTCATTCTGATGAATCGAAATATATTTGTCAATGGTCGACTCTGTTTTCTGTTTACACTTTATAAATAAGTCAACATTTCGGGACACGCCGATCCAGATTGTAGAAGATAGCGAGACAACTTTGGTTAAATAATCCTGGATGTCGTCGGCACAAGACTCAATTTTTCCAGACTTTTTCATGCTTTGAATGCACATGG
>JAQIVE010007313.1:0-10582 GCA_034698285.1 Sminthurinus bimaculatus
CTTAGAAGATTAATAAATTTACTTAACATTATTTTTTATATTAATATGATTAATATTTTAAATATGACCCAGAACATGATTGGAAAAATATTTAAACAAATTTTCAGGATTTTAAGTAGATTTTTTGGGTAATCTGTTAATTATTATTACATGAACTCCAATGTACTCGTTTGGATTTCTCTCGATAAAGTTTTTACAAATCCTAATAAATGTATTTGTCTGTTCTTCATTTGGAGCCCCTTCTCTTCCTTGGCAGCTAAGTTTCATGTAACGAATCCCTTGATTTTCAACATCTTCTTTTGAATAATAACGATCAGTATTTGTGAGATCAATCCATAAGCCTAATTTTTGCTATAATAGTAACAAACAAACAAAAAACAACATTAATCGTTAGTCGTAATTTGAAGCTAATATCAATTTCCCATACATAATACATTTACATAATGTTATGAAAATCGATGCATTATATTATGCAATACCATCACCACACCACTGTTAAACTCTCAAATATGTCTATATGTACATGATACAGTTTTTTATGACTCACGGTGACCGCCCGTGGAATTTGAGGTCAGAGTTTTACATGTTGTGTAAAAATGTAGTATAAAAGTACAAAGTACATATTAGATTTGATTCAAGATTCAACTACAGTATTGATTCGCCTTCTTAATTATGCAAATTGCCAAAAAATATGATCATTTTCATGTTATTACCCTTAAATCATAGTTATGAAACTGCATATGAAATATGAAATACACATTTAACTTGAATGCGCATCAAGTAATCCTATCGCCCCCTGTCATTGTGTCTTTAGCCTGTTTAAAAAATGTGTATGCAATGACGACAAAGCCTAAATTATGTTTTATTTTATAAAGAAGAAACGAAAGAAGTTTGATAGAAGTAGTGGTACATATTATTTACTATTATTATTATTAGTACTGAATGGAAATATTTACTTTATTCTGTTTGAAGTAAGAAGAGACCATTGATGTGTTCCATCGACAATCTGCAGGTACACTATCATCATATTCTGCACTTAATGGTGTTTTAAAAACAATAAACTTGTCTGCAATAAAGCTTGATTTTCTTGGACATTTTAGCCATCTTGGAGGTATTCTTCCATAATTATTTTGATTTCGACCACCACCATACATGACGAAAAGTATTTGTTAATTTTTCGTCCTAGTTGACTGGCACTTGTAAGAAGACTATTTGTACATATAAATGTATATATTACGAACGCCAGAAATGTTGTTGTAATTCTAATAATTATTATATATTTTATGTTGGTATTATATTATTGAGCAATAATACTATACTACTTATCCATAACCTATGACAAAAGATGTTTTTTTTATATTAAAGCTACAAAGTCCACATATTTTAATACTATAATCTATAATCAACAAACCATCAACAGTATTAAAAAGAATTATAAATAATAACTATGATTCTCAAATAATGTAACAATATTATAAAGGGATGATTGCGCTATAAGAATAATAATTCATTTTTATATTGAATCATTAAATTGTGATGTTCCTGCTAGTTTTAAGTGTCAAGTTTTTTTGTGTACTAAAAGTGTCAAATTCTATACTGTATTGTGTCGTAGAAGTACTTAAATAAGTAAGTACAAGGTATTTTTTGTCAGTCAAGAGTCAAGAATGTGATTGCTCATATATTTAACTACACACACACACATGTTTCAAAGTTTCAAAGTTGTATCTAGATATAATTCAGTCAAGATATTTTAACTATTAGTTAAAGTAGAATATTATTATAAGCATGTTATATATTTTTTTAATTTTAAAATAGACAACTGTTGATGACCACTATATTTAACATAGTATAATAAACCAAAGTTATCTTCCAAATAATATTACAAAATAAGTACAAAACAGGAACATTCACTTTTCTTAGATTCCTTCAATCAAATCTTAACGTAAGTATATACAAGCTGATTTCACGCTTTTGTATTTATTTTTATATGAAAAATTCTTATATAAATGTCACCCTTAATATTTGATTAATTTGAACATTTATATTCAACTAAAACTACTGTGACGTATTCCTGCTTGACTCAGCTTTATCTCAACAGTTTAATGGGATCGTATTTAATCCAAAAAATCTTGAAAAAATGAAAATCTTGCTCAAAACTGGTTCTTGACCTTCGTTATTGTTATTTTTTCGAAAATTTTATACATTGAACTAACCACCACTTTGAACACAGGTGAAAGGTACTTATATTTATTCTATGCTTGGCATATTATGTATGTATATCTGTATAAACAAATGGAAAGACACACAAATGATGTCTATTGTACGTATTTTATTCTCGTGCAATCTTAGTCACAAGTTGCAAGTATGTGTATAAAAAGTATAAATATCTAGGCACATACATACTAGTAAGTAAGTAAGTACAGTAATAATAACATCATGTCATTTGACATTTTTGTGACTGGACGTTCCTGTGAAAAGTGTTTATAAAATATAGGTAAAATAGTGTAAAATAGATTGTTAATATTATTTTATTATACTTTTGTTACCAATTTTATGAGAAACAGTTTTTACAATGGAAGCGTTATTCGTCGAGTCCCATGGGATCCTTGAAGAAATTGGTAGTTTATTTAGTCAACTGGAAAAGAGATTAGGAAGTCCAGATGGACTTCAAATTGAGGAAACGATTGCCAAAAAATTAGAATCTTTGAATGGGTAAGTATCAACCTGCTCTTTTTACTGTAATATCCATTAGCAATTATCAAGGTCACAAAACATGTAAAGGATTCTAAACTGAAGCTGCGAATAGCAAATGTCATTTTGTATTTTAAAGTACTTTTAATGATGTACTTAAGTAAGTAATATGTAAGTGATTAATTGATACATGAACTAGCGGCGAGTGCTCAAAGATTGAATCATGTCTAATCATTATTTAATTTTTTATATTATCTTATTTCTTGATATTTGATATTAGAACATTTGATCGATTGGAGATATATATTCTCAAAGAACATCCCTCAAGACGTCAGGCACCTAGACTACGATTAAATCAAATGAAATATGATTCTCAACATTTAATGGTGAGTGTGTAGGTAGCAGGAACACAGAAAGCCAAAGTCGTTTAATTTCGAAGGAATGCTATTCTATGCATGAAATCATTAATTATCAATTAGGGTGCATAAAAAGTAATATAATGGAGGTAAATAACGACTGGATGCTTTATAATGTTGTTTTTTGTTTTATAGGCTTCATTGAGAAGTTTTAGACATAAGGTAAGCCGTACATGTGCATATTGCATATACTTATATACTACATGATGTATTTTTATTTAAAATAAGAAATATAAACTTATGATTCAAAATAATTTTACTATGCATAATAACATGCATAATATTACTATGCATATGCATAATATAAGTAAATAACATTGGAAGCGTAATATATTTATAACCCTTTATATGTATCTTATATTATATCCTTACTCCTTACGTATAATCAACAGAGACAAATCAGGGAGAGGGAACACAATGAGCGAGAAGATTTACTAAATCGTAGATTTACAACCAATACTACAAGTATAAATATTGATCACTCGATTCAACATAACACTTCCCTAAGTAATGCTAATCGTGGATTAGATGACATTCTTAATCAAGGCTATGCCATGCTCGGAAACCTTCAAGATCAACACCACATGCTCAAGAGAACCCGCAAGAGAATGCTTGATTTTGTTAATACATTAGGACTGTCCAATACCGTGATGCAGTTTATTGAAAGGCGAGCATATCAAGACAAATTTATCCTATTTGGTGGAATGATAATTACTCTAACAATCATGTTCTTCGTCTACCTATGTTTTGTGTAAATATATTTTCGCGAATCTTTAATTATTAGCCACGGAATTCTAGTAATATGTATATAATATGTATTGAAACAAGCTAATCTTTCTTAATAGATTTCTTTTTTGTCATTTCTGCTGTTATTCTTTTTATTTTTTATTTGTGAACAAAACTTACTTCAACAAATTAGGGAGTTTTTATTCCATATTTTATGTTTGTAGTTTGTATTTATAAATCATAGAAGAGGAAGAATAATCGTATTTTATAATTTATTCACAAAATTATGAAAATGAGACAAAACAAATTATGAGTTCACGGGTAAAAAAACAAACAAAAAATACATCTTTCAACATACCACAGCAGATACGTAAGTAGGTACTTATGTACATCATGATGCCTTATTCCTTATTTTCTGAGTTGAAATGAATTCCATTTGACATTTGGATTTTGTAGTATATGCTTAAAACATTATAATATTATAATATTACGGTATAAGGTATTATATGAATGAAATGTGTAAAAGTTAAACTATTTATTTTTTATGAAAATGTTGCTCTTGTGAATAATGAATTATATCTAATGTTAAATGTCTGTATAAAGAAAAATAACTTGTATTTATCAACAAAAAAAACTTTATATTTATCACTCATGTAAAATCACTTTCATTGGTTAACACGATTTATGAATCATTACTAAATTATGTAGTCTTTAATGATTTGTTTTACTCTCGTCGATAAACAAATGCATATGTCATTTCATGTTTTATAAGTAATGTAAACAAACGGTTTATACAATATTGTAAGTAAACCATTGTATGTATTGCGTCTTCATACCTCTGCGTAATATTTTCCTGAGCATGAGAATCTAATAATATCTTTTATCTAAATAAGTTTGCGTACGGATAAACAACTATGATGAAACAATATAATATATGATATGATGGAATCTTTTATAACGCATGCTAAATATTTTAAAGTTTTATGGAAACCAGAGTTATACTAAACATTTTTGTCTTTTATAATCCAACTTGTACTTGTCATGTTACGGAATACCTCTAATAATTCCTTCGAAATTACAATTAAGCTATATAGGATAAAAGCTAGATTATAAAAAATTTTAAAGTGCAGTATAGTTTTTATAGTTGATTAATGATTATATTACAATTTATAACTTGAACTATGGACGATAAGACGAAAAATCGCAAATATGATGTGTAAACGTGAAGTCCTGTGATATTGGAATATTGAGTGGATAAAATAAAATTTAAAACGGAAAATGTTACAACTATATTATTCTTAGTAAAAATTATTACGATCGTGCCATTATCCATTATCTATTCTGTTTAACATGGATAATGAATCACTAAAAAAATCATTACAACATCAATAGATATTACTTTATGCATAGGACTGGCTTCAATTAATTTAAATAGTAAAAGATATCTAATTTTATGACAGCGTGGAATAATTATTGCTGTAATCAAACGAGAGTAATTATTTAATAAAATTCATGAATGAATTTTTATTCATGTCGAGTTTTATTAGTTTCTTTTTTAAAACTTTTTTCAAAACAAGGATTGGGCAAAAGTCACTCGATCTCTTTTTTTACTTTATTTGTGGATGAAAATAATTATAGCAATATGGTAGTAATTGCAAAAAATTATCGCCGATGTAGAAAAACGATGTTAATTTATTGCCCAGGAGCAGCATCTGGAGCTGAGGACCTAATGATGTCGGAATCTCCAGGGTCTGTAATAGCCAAGGTGCATACTCGGAAATACTATTTCATAAAAGGAAACAAGAAAAGACAAAATTCAATCAAATGTATCTCTGTATGATGAATGATGAACAAATAATAATGATGTTAAGTTAATTTACAATTGAGGGGTATGGGGCAACAAATAGACTTGATGTATGGTGTTTCCATAGCAGCATTGTATATACTTAAAGGCTATTTGTTGCCCCAGACCCCTCAATTTACAACATATCCTGTATTATGTATACTAATAAACTAATGAAAATAATAAATAATTATGTAAATTGAATGTTTTTCTAAAATCCATATAATATTATACCTTTCCACAGGCTGTGCCCAATTCTATATTGTTTCCGGAATAATGATGGACTCCGGTCTTGGCCAACATAGCATAGTATTCAATCTCTGACTTTCTGCAATTTGCAAAAAAATCTCTTGTAACTTTTATATAAAAAAATTACATCATCTTTTGCAATATTGCCCAACACGCTTGTACATGAGACTCCACAAAATAAACTGTGGCCACAAGGTGTCAAAGGCTGCAAAAAACACAGCAAAATGCAAAAAATAATTCACATCATGCTGTGCCGACTTTGCTAGCTATTTCATAATAATATTATTATACTTATGAAATGGATTTTATAAGGAGTTTAAGTAGCATTAAAAATACTTATAAAATATGCCTATAGGATTGTTATTAAAAGATTTGTAGCAATAAAAATCCATGATACATCATGATGAGGTCTACAACTCCCTAACACTCATGTAAAAAAAATATTTTTAACTTATGTCCAAAAACATAATATAAACTTACCTTAGGGGTGGAGTATTATTGGCTATAATAACCAATTTAGCCTTCCCTTGTCTGAGTGATTTTACTGTTTGTTTATAGCCAAGTAAAACTTTACCGGATTTCATAACCAAAGCTAATCGAGAGTTGATACTCTCTACGCTCTTTTTCTGTAAAAATAAAACAAAACAAAACAAACAAACATGAAAAATCATTATTGAATCACATGGAATTACAATGGTACATGGTATATTAAAGTAACTAATTAACATTTTGGGTTTTAAACGGCATTATATATAAAAAAAGAGAATTTGAGCACACACTAAACTTATGGGCCCCATATGACATAATATAATATAATATCATATGTACATGAATGCATATACTCTATCTATACTATGTATTTCATCAGCATAATATTAATCAAAAAAGTCGGTGTCCCAAGATATTTTTCAACAATTTTAAATTTTAAAAACACTATTGTATTGTTTCCAAAGTATTGTATAATATATTTCGGCAAACATAGTAACAATTGAAAGCCGGGTTAACTTTGCCACGTAAAAAAAGAAGACAGAGTAGAATGTAAAGACAAGAAAAGCCGATCGGAAATAAAAATATATCGGCAAGTCATTCATTTTTTGTCGCCGTTTAAAACCCAAGTTATGTTAGTAAATAGTTTTAAAAAATGACCATTTATATATTCTACAGATTCATAAAAATTAGACAAATTAATAAAAAAAATGATTGAATTTAAAAAACATATTGAGAAAAGACAAAAGTTTTTAGACATGAGTTTTATTTACCTGTTTCTTTGATGAAACCATTTTGATATATATATCCTATACAAGTTAAATCTGTATGTGAACCTCGTTCAACAGAACTCGAAAATTCCGATGGATCTAAAAAAAGAAATAATAATTAGAGTAATTGTCCCCCCGTAATCGATGACGGAGAATCACATGGAGATGTTAAAAAGTCTCAAAATTTTATAAAACACTGAGGAAAAACGAAAAAACTTACGATCAAATTTCCAATCAGTCTCGTGGTAACCAAGCAAAAGGCATGAAAGTGTGAGGACAGAATGAGCAAACGATATTAATTCCGAGAGAGAGAGCCGAGAGCATGAATTTTTGCAGCTATAGACTTGACTTTATTTTGTATGCAAGGAATACACACATGTACATACTTATTAGATATCCCCAAGTACATACTACTACTACTCATAATAATATTATAGTCTTGTATCTTGTATAAAGCTGCCATTGTTAAATAAGGAGTGATAATTGTCCCCTCAATTTTTCCCGGAGATTCGTTTTTAATCCCCCAAAAAAATAAATAATATACATAAACTATTTATTTAAGTGACTCTTTTGATTATTAATTTACTTTAACTATAGGTTCACGGCAGACTTCTAAACAAAAAAGGAACTGTGTGTCAAAGTGTGTGGTTTTTTTTGTTTGTTGTTGAATCTATATAACATTATTATTATTATTAGAGTTTTTACATACTAAACTCTCTCTCTCTCTCTACTACTGTCTTTTATAAAATACTTAAATATAGTGTGAATCCTCTTCATTTCAGTTTCGTCAACTACTATACTATTACTGTATTTATACTAGCAATTATTATTATTGTTAAAACTAGAAACAAATCTAGATATAAAATAATAATAAGATACTTTATTCGTACTTTCGTACTTATAATAAACCATAAAAGCATATTAAGTACTACAATATAATATACACAAAAGTTACAAGAAACAAACAGTCAACGAAAACTAATTGTTCTGTTTTAACCCGTTTTGAGTACAATATAATACACATTTAAAAGTAGTTAACAATAACAACATTATATTATTACTGTACTGAATTAAGTGCTCCATTTCCACATCAAATTTGAGAAAAATTCCCTCATGTCTACAGGCGTGTCAGAACATCAGGTAAATTAATAATTTATTATATTTATATATTTTTTTATATTGATTTATGATTAATGTCTATAATATGGGGTCTCTATATTATGATAAATGTTACTCTTGTATGTATATAGTCAAAAAATTAGACATGACACCAAGAATGAATCATTTTTTTAATACGTTATTTTCATAATGTGTAATGTGTTACTCTTCCACATCGAAACCATTGACCAAGTTACAAGTTACAACACAGCTATATATTATAAAGATACATACTTCATTCATTAATGGAATGTCATTCACTTCCGTTTTAAAAATGTATGTGATACACCTCTTTTATTACATACTACACATGCTGTGTGTTGTGATCAATATAAATAATATGTATGAATACAGGTCCATCGACTGAGTTGACTCCACTATATGTGTCCAAATTTTCTACAATAAGAGTAAATATAACATTTTTCATGTTTTATAAAAAATGTTGCTGGAGAACTTTCAGCTCTTAAACAATGTACAGGACGATGGCGATCTGTAAATATATATAGACAAACCCTAAACGATTAGACATTATTATAATGTGCCAAAAAAGAGGGATGGAAAACCTATATGCAAAGTCTTTGATTAGTCTTTGGTATAATAGACGTGTGCAACATGCAACATAACATGAAATGTTAAATTAACTATTTTACGTATGCTATATTGTATTGTTCCATGATAGAGTTGGTGAACTTGGTGACTATTATGTGTATAACTATAATGAGTATAATATGTATTCGATCATATATTATACATATTATGACACATTAAGTCTTTGACTATGAACTACGAGATATTATTATTATACTCGTCAAATGCGCACAACGCGTACTTTATTGCTATAATGTTTTGTATGTATTTTTCAACACTTTGTTTGCTTTTTTTTCATGTACTCACTCCATTGTAGAGAAGTAAAGGACAAGGAAATTCAGGTAAGATCTACAACAAATGTAAGTGCCCAACTCATTTTCTTTCACTCGTTACTTATAATAATCAAAACACAACATATTATTAAAATGGAATAATAGTCATTAATATGTATCATATGTTTAAATGCAAACAAAAATTATTTAAGTACATATACTATAGAATAACTGATGATTCTAAAATCAATTTTGGACTTGATTTATTTATCCACTGTGAATTTAATTAGTTCCAAATGGACCGAAAGATCATCATGGTGCTGATCATGAAGACGTAGATTCTTGGAGAAATCAACAACAGCAACAACAACAACCACAACATCACCAGGTAGATTTTTGTAGTCTAAATGGTTTGACGTAATTGTATATGCGGTAATATAATAATTAATAATAATAATATGATACTGTCGATATGTGATCCAATTCCTTACCTCTCTTTCTGTTCTCTTTGTTTCAATTCAAAGGGTTATGCCCAAGGTTCTATGGCAGCAGCTTCTGACCCTTATATGCCTTCGTATTATGGGGCTTCATTCCAGTATCAACCAACTTTTAGTGTAGGGGACGGTGGTGGAGCAGGGCCATGGTCAAATGGAGACGTCTTTTTAAGTGGTGGTTATTCCACTGGAATGCATGACGCATCAGCTCCTTCAGGTCATTATAACATAGATGGCATGTTTGGAGGAGGAAATGGTGGAATCGGTAACTTTAGTGGACAACCAGGATTTGGTTATGGATTTCATGGAAACGGAGACTATAATACTTGGGGTCAACCACAACCTAGAAAACATTATGACGACTACTATAGGTATTGTATTGTACTATAATAATATCATAAACTTATTATTAGTAAGATGGATATGCCTTGTTCACCAAAGTATGTATTTAAAACATGGTTTTACAATCCTAACATAAAAACAGTATCTGGTGTCTTCAAGGTTTTATCCGCGTGTTTACACAATTTCGTTTAAAATATACGATACAAAAAGGCCAATTTATTTATTTTTTGAATTTCATTTTTCATATAGGGACAATATGTATGGGGATGAAAGAGGAGTTAAAATGGTTGAACAATCTATGGGTGGACTGAGTTTGGGAAACGAAAAAGAACATGGAGGTATAAAAGATTTAAAAGAAATGATGCAGCAGGGCGGTGGTGGCGGAGGTGGGAAGAAAACTACTTGGGCTTCAATAGCCTCACAGCCTGCTAAACCTCAAAGTCTGATGAAAAAGAAGCCTGGAATGCCACCTCCTCCAATTATACCTGGTATGGGCGATATTTGTTTTCCTGTTATTATTGCCTCGTATGTGTTTTTTAAGTTACAT
>JAQIVE010007314.1:0-10581 GCA_034698285.1 Sminthurinus bimaculatus
CTCTCTTTTCAGACAGTGAAAGAAAAACGGCACTGGCAATGTTACTAGCAGATGATGACGATGGGAAACTGATTAACTTTTATTTCGCCCTCTTTATGCCTTTTACTTTGTAGAGGAGGATGAACTGTGGGAAATCTGCAAACATCATACGTAATAATAGATATAGAGGCAAAAGGCTCGTCAAAATATTATGCAGCAATAATACTCATTGTAATTTGTATAAAGAGTCAGTATGAATTGTGAAACGTCTCAAGTCTCAAGTGCATACAGATTACAGATTTGTTCCTGTTTGTTTTTATAATTTATACATAAACTAAGGACATTAGCAACTATACATAGGTACACCATCACCCAGCACCAATAAATAATATTAAGCAGTACACTTTTTTGTCCCTGAATTTTCACACTAGACGGTTACGAGGAGACAGAAAATGAAACTGCGGTGGGTGCACTTTCTCATTTTTCTTTTTCTTGTGACAATAGTTAGCTGTAAACCCAGGAGTACTAAAATCAAACAGGTAATTCGTAGTTAAAAAAGATGAAAGATATAAGGCATAACGAAATATAACGTGGTTATTATATGTAATATATTCAATAGCAATACATATATCTATAACTTTTCTATGTATTCCATTAGTGTAAAGAAAAGGGGACCTGTCGTGAAAACATTGACTGCTGTGGTCGTGTTTGCGTTTTTGGAAAATGCTGGTTTGAAATTTCCATTGAAGGTAATTCAGAAAAAAGATTTCAAATTTCAAATGATGATATTTCATTGAAGTACTGAAATTTCAATTTAATACAACCCATTACTTAATGTTTTAAAATTTCTAGAAGTGAACAGTCCTGGAGAATGGACAAACAGATGGGAGCGTTAATGGATAATGGATGTGTGTGTATGATTATTTTTTCCGTGGAAGAGAAAGTTCCAGTTTCAGAAAATTAAAATTTACTCATAGTATTGCCATTTTGTGTATCGTGGATGTTTTATGTGCCGATTTTAGATAGTGCCTAGTATCTGTGAATGAAGTGAAATGAGTTCAAAAGAACTTATGCTTGCAGTTAATAATATAGTAATAATAGCTCTAGGTATAGAATTCATTCGAAGGTTAGAAATAAACTGTTGTAGCTTCCTTTTAATCATGCCCATATATAAGTACTTTTGCATAATCGTATAATATATTTTTGGTTATCATAAAGATGTAGATATTACATGATTTTGAGTTTGATTGATGAGTAATCTTTGAAATAATTTGCTAAAAATTCCTCTTTTATATTGACAATGAATTAAAGAGTTTTGCTTTCCCTAATACAATTTACGCACTGTATAATATATTAAACATATATAATAACAGTAGTATTTGGAGCAGTTGTTTTAAAACAGTATTATAATATAATAATATTATTTAATATATTATTATGGATATCATTTCCTTAAATCTTTGTTTCGACAATTCGATAAAGAAATTTTTAAAGGTATTCACACACAAACAATTTGTTTTGTATAATAATTTTAATAATTATTACAGATGAGTTATTTATATTTCCACATCTGTTTTTGTGAAGACAAGAATAATGATCTTTCTGTGTCGTTCATTCTTTCCTTAATTCAGGTATTATTCGTAAAGTAAATACATAAGTGCGTTGAAAGTATGTACAAATATTTGACACGTAATAACAAGAAAATATATTATTCTGCTATATAGAGCTATAAACATGCATGATATATTATTAAACTGGTAAAGATCCAGTTGGAATGACTCAAAATATAATGACAATGTAATCGTGATATTATATTATTATTATTATCTTTATGAACAAAAGTAAATATCACGAACGATTACTACCAACTATATACAGATATTAAAATCATGATATTATATATACAAACATGGAACTTAAAAATATGATACAAGATAACCTTTTGATTCAATGTTTCCGCTACGCAATAACTATGGTCATACAAACTTTTAAATAATACACATCATTATTTAACAAAACTACACAAAATACGTTACATACATTAGGTAACTACTACACTCACGATATATCTTTTAATCCTTATCTCCCATTTTTACTTTGGAGGTCTGAAAATTCAAAATTAAAACAACCATTATTATTTAATTAACATCACTTTACTGTACAAAAGATCATGCCGTGTTTTTAAAAATATATTACTTGACGAAGAACATCTTTGGACAAAATATATTTCAGATACTTCGCTTGTTGATACTTGTTTTTAATTTTGAACTATTACCATATAAATTCCGACGATAAGTCCAAACAGTCCAATGGCGCTTCCAAAGATTTCCACAATAAGAATCTTGACGAACAGTGCTGGATTAGCTGCGTCAGCTGTATACAAATATTCATACACATTGTGAGTATAATGGAATTTTCAATTGATAACGACGCGATGTAAACCTTTTACTGTTTACATTTTGAGAGCATCAATAAGAGGAAATAAGTTCATGGATGAAATGACATACCTAGAGCAGCTCCAGACCCCACAATACCAACACAGATGCCACAGACTAAATTGACTAGACCGACGGTCAGACCCGCGAAGAACATTAAATATCCAGACATCCAATTTCGACCTCTATGAGCGGCAACTGTTTCTGCCTGAAGTAGATCGAAACGCTGAAAAAGAAAAAGAATACAGTTAAAATAATTAGAAATTGGAAGTTTTTTGCGTACAAATAAAAAGTACAAAACTACTATCAAACTGATTAATACATTTACAAAATAAATACACACTACACACTAAAACTTACTTCAATTAAACCTGCCAAGACAATGGCTGTGATGAGTCCATAAATAGCGACGGCTTCGCAGAAAATAACAGAAATCAAATTTTTAGTTTTGATTCTTGGAGCTTTAACACCTCCACCAACAATGGAAACACCAGTAGTGTGGATCCCTCTAAAATATTAAAAGAAGAAATTGCATATAGATTTTTCATACTCGCTTCTGTTCATTGATTATCCACAATAATAATGGCTTTCATTATGAAATCTATGTACACATAACTACATAATGCAGAAGTATAATATTTGATTTAATTAAGAAAAATAAGATTTCTTACAAAGCAGCTCCAACAACGGATAGTGCAACTGAGAGACCGGCACCAGTAGCTGCCCACACTAAAATTAAAATGTAATAAACAAGCTCTTGATTAACATAATCTTTTATCGTATTTTAAAATTAGACGATTTCAGTTGTTCTAGGTTCTAGTTGTTCGATTTTTTTGTTTGTCAACTTTGATTTGTATAGTGTATTAAACAACATCATTTTGAAATTTTGAAACAAAACTTACTGTGGGGTGAGGTTTCTGTGAGGAACCTATTTAATATGAATAGAAACAATACATGTTTATAAGACTCTAATTAAAATACAATGAGATACATAATATCTACATAATTGCGTCAAGCCCTTCAGAATGCAATTCAAAAACAAATAGTGTGTATATGTAAATGCTAAATGTTTCTTCTTACCATCCAATATCGATTCTTTCTCCTTGGCCAGTCAGTATGTAATATAGAACTATGGACAAAGGAAATGCGATTAAACAATAAATACGAAATACCCGTTTGTCACATTAGTAAAAACAAGTACGCATATTATATTATTATTGACGATATGTTGAAATACTCGAGATTAGAATGTTTTTTTACCGATGATTGTTAGAGCACTACTGGAAGCTAAAGCCACTGTTCCACCGACATATCTTGCCACGTACCCCATCCTTAAATATAATTAAATTAAAAACAAAAACCTAATTCTAATTAAGTGTGGTCACACTATTTGACAAAATTCTCAATTTTATTTAAAACCTACAAACACTTTGACTCTCTCCATTCAGCTGGGCAAGAAATTGATATAAAACACTGTGTTTTTAACACACCCAGTCAGTCATTGAGCCTATTTTGCCGGCATTTCTGGTTTAAAATTGTCCTGCTTTGCATTGAAGAAAAATAATAATACACCAACTTTTTGTTCTTAAATTCTTAGACACTCAACTAAAACTTTTAACTTTTTGTATGATCTTTATTACAATTGTACAATTAAGGAGTTTTGTTTGGATAGAAAATAATTTTTCAGTGCATTCCAGCACTTAAAAAAAATGAACACAATATCAAGCTTAACTCGTCTTGGGACAACTCCAGGAAAAACTATTCATAGTTTTCGTAAGTTCAAAAACAATCTTTGATCTTGATTCTTGATCTTAAATAACATAACTTTGTAGAAATTCTGAAATTGATTAAACTATAAAACCGTTCAAAGATTTGTAATAAATAAAACGTGTATACTTGGTTGTAACAAAGTGTAAGAAAGGAATATGCAATTAGCTTAAATATAATATTTGGTTTATTGATTTTATTGGGTTTTATTTACAGTTCCGATTCGATATGCAAGTAAAAAAGCATCAGCCGCTTGTAAAAATCCAAAACAAGCACCTGGGCCACATTGGGCAATAAAGTTCCCAGAAGGACGTCAAGTTTTAACTAACGATGTCATTGCTACTCAAGGTCGTCTCCGATACCATCCTGGAATGAATGTACGTGGATTTAAATAAGCTTTTGTGTGTTTTCATAATCATAATAATAGGTATAGCATGTCGATTAATTGAATGTGATATGTGATAAGAAAAGCTTTATCGTAGGTTTGATTGTTCAATATTTAATGGAATTTTTCTCTTGTGTGTAGGTTGCTGTTCTTGACAAAATGAAACTTAGAGCATTGAAAGAAGGCACAGTCCGAATTACCTGTGAAAGATCCGACATTAACTATGAAAACAGT
Organism: Sminthurinus bimaculatus; assembly: GCA_034698285.1. Classification (NCBI taxonomy): domain Eukaryota; kingdom Metazoa; phylum Arthropoda; class Collembola; order Symphypleona; family Katiannidae; genus Sminthurinus; species Sminthurinus bimaculatus. Next base: position 4,801 of record JAQIVE010007314.1, read on the forward strand.
TTGGTACAAAAGTATTACGAAGGAACTGAAGGGACGCCAATTTTCAAGAAATATGTTCACGTTATTCCGAAACCTCAACACAATCGCTTCAAACTTGTTAGGAGAGTTTAAATTTTAATGAAGAGTGTTTTTCTAGTTGGTTTTGGAAAGACTAATTTAATAATACATATGTCTATGATACAATACGTACGGTTAAATCTTTCTGGAAAGTCAGTAAATGAATAAATTATTACTCAAATACAATCAATTCATAGTACATACTTTTAAATTATGCTTTGTTACATATTTGTAACAATTTTCTGCATATTCCATAATATTACCATCATATGCGTATTATAATGTGGTTGTAAAACAAAAACCCTTTGCAATATGCAACACTAGATTCAGCTAGATATTAGATATTGTTGGTGCAAATTAATTTAGTAAATATAAATATTAAATGATTCATTTTTTAAAGTCATTAGGTGAAAAATAATAAAAATAGGGATGATTGAGCTTTTAAAGACGCTTACAAATAATGTCAAAAATGAGGACGAAACACTAGCAAAACCATTCTTTTTTTTATATAAAATGTCCGTTTAATAAATATTTGTATTTGAATAATATTTCAAAAGTCAAGACATATTATTTCACTTTGAAGAAATGCGTAGTACGAAAGTTAAAAAATATTTACAACATTATAATATAATATACTTACTTACATTATTAATCATTATAGGAATTATATTAAGTCATATTATGTGTACAGTCTTAAATTTGGTCCATTAGGTACGAGACATTGATCACTTTGTATTGTAAGACGTACGATTTTTGCGTAATCACATTTTTTTTCTATAAAATAATAGATGATAATATATCATGTACCGTATATATATTATATTATTATCATAAGTAATAGATTCTTAGGGACATTGTTTCAAACAATGAAGGGCATAACAATGCAGAATAAGGTTACTTTTGTCATACATTACAGTATTTCTACACGAAAATCTATTAACTATTTCAATTTTTACGAAAACAAAATTACAACTAAGTATTTACAAATTTTTCAGACAAAAGTTATTGTAGTGCATAGTATGTATTGTGTTAACAACAGGTCAAACTTTTTTCTTACATTAAAATCTTTTCATTGGTTGTTTATATTACATAATCATATTATATATTGTTATATTATCCTAGTAGCGTTCGAACATTTTCTATATTTTTAGCTCGACACGGTCTCTCCATGCATTGCCCCAATAATAGACTGTTTATCATCGGTGGTCTCTTGATTACAAAAATTGTAATTGTCTATTTGATCATAGGTAGGAAGTGAACAGTTGTCATACATATACACGTCAATATAAGAAGGTGGTAGATCATCTTCAGGTCTCATTACTCTAGTGGAGGATGATGAGGACAAGTGTTGTCGTAGGTGTCCGGCGAGGCCTATTATAATAGGGTTTGGTGCCCGAGATGCTGATCCTGGACCATCAGTTCCATCGTCAATTGTGTCCTTAGTACAAGAGCTGCAACAGCTTCCCATGGTGCACCCTCTAATAAATGTAAAGAAGCAAGAAAGAATGGATTTATCACGATTTGTTTAGCATTTTTCGCCACTAAAAGTCAATATCAGTGTTTCATGTTTTATCAGAAATGACACTCCAGTTTTTCATCATAGTTAGCACTAATATAATTCATTTCAGTAATTCAGAAATATTTTGAGTTTTATTTTCTTAATTATATTCTAAAGTATGTATTCTTGCTACATATTTATTTATCGTGCGTACACACTACACACTTAAGTGATGGAATGAAAATGAAAATACTTACTCAATAAGATTTTACGGACTAAAACCGAAGTTCTATTATATATACTTTTGTTGATCCAACTCCACAATTGTCCTTACAGGTTTCTTTTTCCTCCTTTGGTTCACACTTCAGTCAAAGGTTTCTCGAAAATGAATAGCAAATAATAGTACACCTTTTTCGATTTGCTTAAATTTGGTTTCGTATACTTGAATCTTTCTTCCTTTGTTTCACTCTTTTTGCAGAAGAGAAGAGCTCACCGTTGCTTTGTTCAGTGCTAGGAGCTTTTTGCACACAATATACACTCTATCTAAAAGTATAGCCAATACCCAATAATATTATAGTTAGTAGAGTAAGTAATAGAATATTTTACTATTTTTTAGTTGATATTTCACATAATAGTTAATATAGTGTAGTGTCGTTCGTCATTCTTTGTCTATGCTTTTTTCTTTATTATTATTTACAAAAGTGTATGTGTATATCTTTTCACAAATAAAAGTCAGCTCCAAAAAGCAGCAGTTGCATTGAATACTAATATATAATAGTACTAATAATAATAATAATAATAGCGTCACTTAATACTTAATATTGTGATGTATGTACCTATGTATATTATATAGATATAGATACATGCATCAAGCTTTTGTTGTTGTTGCAGTACACATTACTTACTTACTTTACGCCATTAACTATTATTATTGCTGCTAATAGATGATGATGTTTGTTTTATATATATACGACAGTTTTGTAGACACAATTTATAATAGTGATGCGAGGACTATTTGTCGTCAATGTCGTTGTTGTTTTCTGGCTTTTATTTATGTGCGTACTTATGCTATTTCTATTTTGTATAAGTTTAACTATAGGGTATTACGGTACGATACATATGCATAAAGAATGCGTGAGTGAATTAAAAAGCGAGACACTAATAATAATTGTTAACAATATATTTTATATCACACTACTTTTTAGATAATTTAAAAGTAAAAATTGATAAAGTATGAAAATTTAGATTTCTCACAGTAACACTGACCAGGATTTAATTCTTTTTTACACTTTATCTCTCGGTTACTGTTGGAGTGTATCTGATATTTCACTGAACATTGAATCCGTTGCAAGTCGTCAAAAGTATAAGAAAAGGTTGTTTACGTTTCTTCTTAGATGTAATCTCAGTAAGTATATTATACTTATGTAATAAGTAATAAGTTGTATAGTGTATAGTGTATACCGATCCGAGACGTGTGGAGTCGGACGAAAAAACCAAGTCAATTCATGCAAATCACCTATACGCGCAGTATTACACCGATTAATTTGCATAATATATTGATACGTTAAAGCTAAATACCATAAGCCAGGATTCTAATGATATATCTATTTCACCGTTTCACCATATAATGCTCATAATGAGCTCGTAAAACTGTATGTATTATGTATAGGTATATTTTGTACAACATGATAAATAAATGTACGTACTTATTTATAGTGATAAGGATGGGAACATTGTAGGTTGCAATTTGTATACATACGGGAATATATACGTACTTACTTTGCACAGGTACGCGTATTGTGTTTTGTGTGTGCATAATAATTTTGTACAATTTTCATGTAAATGATTTTATTGAAAATATGAGTTTAGATTTATATAATATAAAAGTAAATGGTGAACGTACCATGTCCGACGTAGTATGTATATAAAGTATAAGCAAACTACGTGAAATCCATAAGCTGACATCATCATCCGTGCTCCGTGCTACAAAACGTATGTATTATGTATTATCAATATACTCATATAAAATAGAATTATGGTATTATTATTTGTATCTTTATGTACTTGATTATTTATAACTTTTAGCGTACGATATGATGTGGTATACATACATAACATACCTTTACGATGAAAAAAGTGTGTATCACTAATTATTGTAGTGTATTTATAAGCATGATCTTTTATCACGGAAACTAACGCTCAGGCCTCTCGAATGAGCCAGTGCCGCACATCAACATTTCATATGATAAACTCGCCTAGTGTTGTTTTTCCTTGTTCCTTTATTACTTACTCGACTGACTGATGATCTAAAATCTACAATTTGTATAGTGCAATATTTACTCTCATCACACTTGCTTGTGTAACCATAGGGTATTTGGTATTGTAAATCATAACATGATACATACATATATACACACCGTATTTAGTTACATGTGAATAGATGTGGATGATAAATAAATATTACTGTGTATAGTGTGTGTAATAACTACTAACTATACACACATACCACGTACGCTCCGTATTCGTGCTTTATGACATTAGACATTATGCATCGTAAAATAATTATACAGCTATTCAGTTCATGTATTTAGTAACATATAGAATGGACATAAAAGGTAAAAATATATTATGAGAAAGAACTCCTGGAGTTTCTAGAAATATTCAAAACCTATTAAATATGCTGTATGCATGTTATTATATATTTTTAACTTTCGGTACTACAATAGATGTATCCAGTTTATATAAGATGGGAAATGTGAGAATTTATATGTACGGTTTTCTGGCAACACAAATGGTACCTAAAAGTAAACGCAGCATTTCAGAAAATTAAGAGCAAGAACTATAGGTATTCAATAAAAGTTGTATTGAATGCTTACCTATAGTTCAATACAAAACAAGTAAATAGGTATAAAGTAACTAATTGAGTTATTTTACAAATATTTAGATGAAAATGGTAAGAAATGAAGTCGATAAAAACTACTGTGCATGACACAATTATCAATTATGAAGGGAATATCTCAGTACCTGTATCTATCTTTAACGACTCATTATATTTTAAAGTGATAAGCATATACATAGGTCCAATAATTAGTGCACGTTAATAGTTAATATTAAGTTACTATTCAGCAGTTGACGTTGTGGTTTTCGTATTGGAGTATATTTTTGACACAAAGTAAGGATTTTAGGGCAGCGGTAAATCAAAAATCAAATACTTTGAAGGGAAAGGGAAAGGCAATCGAGAATTGACATTTTCACAAAAATTTCCCCCGAATTTAGCAAGTCTAAAAAGATAATTTTTGTGAGTTAAATATCAATTGGTAAATAAATTCAAGATAGTGACCATTTTTCTCTTCCATTATATAAATCTCGCAAATATTTTCGAAAGTATTAAAACTGGAAGACTGTATGTAAAACTTGTGCTTCATCTCTCGACTTGCGATCCGTGTATAAGTGTGAAGTGCTAGAAAGAAAGCATATGGACTTGATTTTGTAGCTTTATTTAACATTAACTGACTCCTACTTCCTACTCCAATTTAAATTGGTGTTCAGATATAATTTCCACATTGTCAAAATGTCTGTTGAAGAATTGAAATCAAGAGTTGCAGAGCTGGAGTCAGAGCTGGCGACTTTAAAGAACATACAGTCAAGATCAAAAATTGAGGCCATGTCATCCGAAGTTGTAGACTCCAATCCTTACAGGTACTTAAGCTCGCAAATTGTATTATTTCAACGTTTTTAGTATTCTGTACAAGTTATTAACAAGTTATACGCCAAAAGTTATTGATGTAACATGTAGTAGTGTATACAAATTTGTGTTTATCATTTCAGTCGACTTATGGCCTTGCAGAGAATGGGCATAGTTCAAAACTATGAAGCAATTCGATCATTCACCGTCGTTGTTGTTGGAGTCGGTGGGGTTGGATCTGTCACCGCAGAAATGTTGACCCGATGTGGAATTGGAAAGGTAAAAAAAATATTAAAGAAAAATGAAAAATAATTACACTGCTGCGGTAATATATTACATGCACTTAATATTTTGGCTCTGACAAATTTTATCGTATTCTCATGCTTAAACTGATGTTTTGATTGTTCTGAATCTTATTTTTTCAGCTTATACTCTTTGATTACGACACGGTAGAATTAGCGAACATGAACCGTTTATTTTTTCAACCCCATCAATCCGGTCTATCAAAAGTGAAAGCCGCCAGCGATACTTTGAAATTTAT
>JAQIVE010007315.1:0-10580 GCA_034698285.1 Sminthurinus bimaculatus
TTTCCAGCTTTGATTCTTTTTTTACCTCTAAAATTCGTCAACTTTCCCCGCTGGATGAAATTTGACATGAAAATTTTTGTTTTTCCTTTCAGTTTATAGGGATTGAAATGAAAGTATTTTTTTATTGATTGTCTTAATGAGAATTTTATTGAAATTTTTTTGCACTGTGATGAAATGTGAAATTCGTAATTAGGGATTTTGGTTTACTCGGAATTCAAACAAAAATTTGAATTTGTATTGATATTTTTCCTTGTATTTGTATTTTGGATTTGAACCCGAATCCGAATTCGGATTTTGGATCCGGAGAAAGTCGCACGAGTGGAAATCTAACCAATTACTTTCTCCGGGAAAACAGGTTCTAACAAATAAATAGTGTGCATACAACATACAACACAATAAAATACAAGAGTGACAAACAGTGTGGGGAAAGTGGAGAAAGCAGAGAAAGGATTTGAATTTTTTGCTTTTTTTTCCAGAGTTGAGTTTCCATGGCCGGGCTTTGTCTGGTGTGGTGTGGCGTGGTTCAGTTTGGTTTGGTTTGCTCGAGTTTAGTCTGCTATCAAATGACATGGGATGGCATTACATACATTACATGGAATGAAATTCAAAGCACATCTTGAGAGATACAAACGCATGAGTGCACTTTCCCCCCATTGACAGGCACTCACACGAAAATGCTTGTTCACCATTCATATGTACAAATGTACACTGTACAATGTACAAGGATTCTGTCCTCCACAGTCTATGTAGAAAAAAGCACACACTGATAGTTCTCTTTGTGTGTTGTGTGCAGGAGCAGCTCCACTTTTTTCCCAGTTGCAAGGCTTCACATTGCAAAATATTGACTCACAGCCCAGGATTTCAAAGAAATGCAGAGAAAAGCAGATAAAACGGAAAAAGTGAAGAAATGAGATGCGTGAGCATGAAACTCGAGTTTTTCCACGTCTGTCTGTGGCTGGTTCTGCGTGTGAGTATGAATTGAATTGAAATTCAAACCTCGAATACATAAATAAATATGGAGAAAGTACCAGGCGCTTGTTGCTTTCTCCACCGTTTTGATTTCTTTGATTTAGAACCATTCCCCAATGCTTTTCCCTTTGGCTTTCTCTTAGTTTCTCCCCACAGGTTGTGGAGAAGAAACTGAGGTAAATCGCCATTGGGGAAAGTTTTATGGAGAAAGCTCCATTTTTTTGTGTATGTACTTTCACTTTTTATTTTATTTACCCTGGAAAATGAATAATTTCTCCAGTTATACAAAAAAATGAACTGGAGCTTTGAATATGAATATCCTGGAACCCGGAAGCCCTTCCACGGCATATCGACATTTCATGGGGAATCATCAAAAGTTGGGCATTTAATCAACGGGATTGGATTGACGATTGATTGAAGATTCGGCTTGGCTTGTATTGAACGGATTTCCAGTTTCTCCAGACAACTTTAAATATATGAAGTACAAAGAAAATCCGGAGATTCTTCTTTTCCAGTGAAATGATTAAATCCAGCGCAATCTAATTCGTTAAATCTGTTGAGCTTGAGCTCGTCTCGTCTCGCTTCTCATTTCGATTCATCTCAAGATCTTTGCTTGATTTTCGGCGAAAGGAAAAAAGCGGGCGTGTCATCACATAAGTAAGATACAAAATCACGAAGAAATGGCGGAGAAAGTAAATGAACACGATGAAATCAAATCAAAGGATTCGACGCCGCTTAGAAAACAGGGAGAACAATCAACCCCTTCATTCCACTTAATTTTAGTTCGGACTCTAATTCTACTTTAAATCGTACAAATTTCGACAGTAGACAAATGGACGAAAGAGAAAGTTTCCCACACAAAATTAGTTAATTAAATGAATTTCGAACAGACCACCCACCGACTGACGTTTTTTCGGCTCTTTTTTCTTTTCGATTACTTAATTAGATTCGATTTTCTGCACTTACTTTTCTTTCTCCGGGTTTAGCCCTCTCTCTTTACATTTCAATACGTACGCTTCAACGCTTTTTGAACAACTTTCTCCCATATAACAATGTATGGAGAAAGTCCCCTGATTTTAGGGTGCATGTGCATAATTGTCGGGTGAAAGAAGCGACGGCGTTCAAAACTCTACAATAATTAATCATTTGTTAATTAATTAAGGTTTTATTGAAATTATGACCACTTGAATTATGAAGTTTCAATGACAATGACATCAAACTCGATGACCTTTCCCTCAAAACAAGGCAACGAATTCAGACGTGGGCTATGAATACAAAGAGAAAGTAGGCCCGGGCATTGGAATTCTGCTCAACTTTCCCACGCTCCGGCCATCCATTAAAACAAAAATGACGTACGTATATACATATTCGGTGTATGAAGGTTGAAAAGCGGGAGATGAATGGGAAAATGACGAACCGGAGAAAGCATCAAGAGACGGAGAAAGTACAAGTACAAGGAGAAAGCCTGGGAGAAAGCCACCGAGGTAAACTCAATAAAAGAGACATAAATCATTTCCCCGAGTACTTTCTCCCGTATTTTTTCCATATTTTTACGGGACAAAACCAAGTGCTCGGGTCTACGCTGTTCATTCGTTGTGCTTTCCTTTTGGTCCTTTCACTTCACCTTTCTTAGGTCTCCAGGTCTTATTCACCGCATTCACCGTATTCACTTGATTCCGGTTGTTGTCTGCCTCCTTTCTTTTCAAAAGAAGAAAAAAGAGAAAGCAGGAGAAAGCGAGCTTCTGCTTTCTTTTGCTTTCTCAATTTTTTCATTCGACTAATGTCTAATGGATATGTATCATGTATAATGGGCTACAGAAAAAGGACGTGCGGAGGTTAATATGAAGACGAAAAATGCTTTCTCTCTTGCTTTCTCCGACTTTCACTTTTCCCACTTTCTCCCTCCCTTTTTCCACACGGGTGAAGACAAAGACATTCTTTTGGTGTATCGTGTGGTGGGTGGATAAATTTTTGTGTGTGGGGAAAAAGAGGGCAAAAAATTGGGAGAAAGTGGTGAAAGTAGGAGAAAGCAGAATTTTTTTTGTAAGTGTGGATGCGTCGATCTGGTTTGTATTTATACTCATGTATGTATATGTGTTTGGTGAAAGCAGAAAACTTTCTCCGTTCTTTCACTTTGTTTCGCCTCATGCACTTTCTCCCGCTTTTGTTCTTTCCCTTGTTTTTTCATAACTTTTCGAGTTTTTACTGTATGTATGTGTATGTACAATGTATAGTTTTGTCCCTGTCAGTTTTCCTCCAAAAGACGGAGAAAGTAGAGACAAAAACGAAAGGCGAGAAGGAGAAAGTAGAGGAGAAAGGAGAACAAGAGAAAGTAGGAGAAGAAAAGGAAATTGTTCAACATTGGTTGTACCACTCAAATTTCCGTCCTCCATTCTCCTCTTCATTTCCTTCATCGGCTTGTCCCATTTCCGCGTCTCTCAGACTCATCCTGTGATTCATCAACCCCTTTTTTTACCTATGACCTAGAAAACTTTCATTTTTATTTCTAAAAAACGGCAATATTTTGAATTTTCCACAGTTTTTTTTGGTTTTTGATGCAGCTGAAAAAATGGAATTAAAAGGCAAAATCAAATTTCAAAAATTTTGCTGGACAAATATCAAAGCTCCTTTTATATTCCAGCGATATAATCCAAGCTCCTCTTTTCCTGGTTTTATAAAGAATTAGCGGCCGACGAATGCATCCTTTGTATCTATTGTACGGGGGGATTATGGCTAAGCCCGAAAAACAGAAACAGAAACCGAAAAATCGGGGGAAAGTCCGATATCACATAGGGCCAATAAACCAAGGGAAGAACCCGGGCTTTCTCCCTCCTCCACGGGTCGCTAATCTTTGTATTATACGATGCAGCAGTGCGGTGGAGAAAGCTGGAGAAAGCCGCGCTTATTTATCAAAGCCCACACTCTACGCTCTATCCGCGAATGCCACAGCATGCGTCTAATGAGAAAGTTTCGACTTTCTTTGCTTTCACTTTGTTCTGGTGAAAGCGGAGACTCAGACGCCAAAGTGAAAGTCAAAGCCAGAACTAAACCGAGCACCAGCGATGGAAAAGGCTGGGGCAATAATAAAAAGGGAAAGTGGAGAAAGTAAAAATGTGGGGAAAGTGGAGAAAGTAAAAATGTGGGGAAAGTGGAGAAAGCTTCAATGAAAATAGAAAGTTACGAGGGGCTCGCTAATTCCAATTGTTGGGCTGGCTTCGATTATTTTTTTGTGTTGGGGCGTCGCGCTTTCTCTTTGCTTTCACTGATCAAAAATTGTTTTGTTTTTTTTAATTAAGCCCTTTACGTCACTTTACCGGTTTATTCACCTTTCACGCAAAACCTTTACGTTCCGTTTGCCCGCCGGCAAAACCGGATCAAAATTACGCTGTGAATCCGAATCCCGTCTAAATTTCTGTACAACAAAGGATGCAAATCAGCATGTGTAATTTTGCGCTAAATAGTGCAGAAACGGTTGAAACCGTTTACTCCAGATGAACTGTACTGTGCTGTGCTGTAAAGGTTAACTGGATGCAGTCATTCGGATGAGGTTTTGGGCCGCCCTCATCTTTCGCCTTGGGTTAAATTTGTATGCATATGGCCAGAGAACAACTCGACTGGAGGAACAGCAGCTTGCGTTTGATGCAATTTTCCCACAAGCTTTTGTTTTGCCTTTATGCCTCTCAATCCAAATCGCAATTGCTAGAGAAAGTCGGCCCTGCTTTCTCCATACAAAACTCGTTCAAGTTGCAGAGGGGAAAGCGGCGAAATTTCATTTTGTACATTAACTCGATTTACTCAAGATACTTACACATTTCATTTGTATCAGCAAGCGGGGGCGGTTAACCTTCTTTTTCTGGAGAAAGTACAGATCGCAGAAAAATTTGCAAAGTGAAAGCAGGAGTGAAAGCACAAAGAAAATAGACATTAAAAAGCAGGTCTTAAATGCCATCCTTAAACAAATTGTTAAAATCGAGAGAAAAAAGGCAAAGTGAAAGTCAGGGTGAAAGCAAGGCTGTAAAACGTGGAGAAAGTCGGGAGAAAGTAAAGTCACGGTAAAAAAAACTAAGAATGCAGAGTTGTGCGTTGCTTCAAGAGGATAAAATTAATGATCGTTATCATTCAAAATTTCAGGGGCTTTCACCAGACAATTTTTTCCAAAAAATGTGGGAAAATTGTAAAATTTGTCAATAATCACCATTAAAATGTTGCACGAAAATCGAAAGGAAGAAGCTCTAGATTTCCATTCCACAAATTAGAATCAGAATTTGAATTCGAATTCAAATTCAAAAGTGCACGGTGAAAGTTTTACATTATACATACATTTATAAGCAAAGTTAATGCAGATTCTGAATCGGAATCTGAATGTGAAGCCACAGTCGGATTTCAATTCGCATTCAAATATTTAAATCCACGCTCACACCTGCTCTTTCACCGTTTTTCGTCGTTCATTTATCCGTCGTATTTTACTTTCTCCAGAAAATGTCATCATCATCATTATCATCACGGAGGATTTTGTCCGGGCTCTTTTCAATCTGGAAATAGTTTCTATCCTCTCACCATCATTATTCTTATTGTCCTGGGATCCGCGTCTGTCGTTTCTGTTCCTCTCCCACCATAATCATCATCACCAGGCTTTGTACCTATGTACTGAATCTTAAAGTAGATTCGTGCATTTCTCGGAGAAATCCAAATCCCACAAATCTATAGTTATGTGCACCGTTAAAATGATGGAACACAAAAGGCCTGATGGAGATTCGGAGCTTTCCCGACCCAAATCCCCCATTTTAAACGAGACGGAGGAGCAAAACGGCGCTAAATGTGCGAGAAGCGCGACAGGATTGTCAATCCTCCGTCTTAAATTATACAGATTACAGATAAAAATAGACATCGCGACTTACGTATTTCCTATTCCTGCTCAATGGCATCAAATCAAATCAAATCGGAGCGGATTGTCTTGAATCTCTGCCGCTTGCAAAAATCCCGGGTAGAAATTTAAATCTCTCTTTGAAAAAGGGCGGAAACTCCGAAAACGGTGGAGGAAGCAAATTGACCAATGACCCCAGTTTTTAAATTTTTAGCACCTTTATTAATTTTGGAGAAAGTTGGGAGAAAGTTTAAAAATTCTTTTTCGTTCTTATCCTGCCCCGAAAAAAATGCCGGGGAGAAAGTGGAATTGGTATAAAATTCTGCAGTATTTGTCGTTTCAAAGTCATCAAAAAGGGGATGCCATGGTGATTGTAATGAAAGAAAGTGGAGAAAGCGGGGGTTTCCCTCACATTTTCGTGCAAAATTGTGTGTACAATGTACAAACAGCAACGTTTCAACATTTAATGCGCTTTCTCCAGCATTTTTCGTGTATATACAGCACAGGGTACACGAAAATGGAGAAAGTAGGGCTGGAGAAAGCAGGGAAAAGACACTAAAAGTATGGAATGAGCTATAAAGATTTCCGCCTCTTTAAGTCACAAGAAGATTTTACTCCGTGCTTTCACTTTCCATGGACAACTTTCTCCGGCTTTCTCCGACTTTCTCCAGCTTCCAGCCCTTCATAAAATCATACATTACGTTATATTGTAGGGACTACCGTAGTAAAATGAATAGGGCCAACGTCGTCATTGTCATTGTGATTGTCGTTGTCATATTGTCGCATACACAGTACACAGTACAATAACTGGAATACAATACAAGACAATGTGAATATTTCCAGAATTTTATGCCTCGGCCTTTTTTCTCCAGACTCTGGCTTTGAAAGGTCCTGGACAAAAAAATGGTGAGACAACGGAGAATAAACATCATTTTTTGCTTTGTCTTTGCTTGATGGTGGGGGAATCAAAAAAAGGAGAGTGAAAGCAACGTCAGTCACTGTTAAAACGTGGAGTGAAAGGAGAGGGACTTTCTCCACGGCTTTCATTCCGGGGAAAGTCTCCTCGTTCTGTTGTTGAGTGGGCGAAAAAAGGAGTCGGGAAAAGGTTGCAGCTTTCTCCAGCTTTCTCCAACGTCATTTTTCCTGTGTTTTGTTTTATCCCGTAGTTAGGGTGAAAGTGTGCATTTGTGCCGGTGTTTGCACTCATATCCATATTTGTATTTGGATTTTAGATCCCTGCATATTTGCATTTGTACTTTTGCATCACTGTCTCTGTGTGTTTGTGTGTTTCTTCTTCTCATGCGGAAGATTGTCGAGCAATTTTCCGTGGAAAATGAATTTTTTTCTCCGGATCTTTTTTCCAGGATGAAGGGAAAGAGGGGACGTAAACTGGAGATTTTTCAAGGTAGACAGGCAAAATGTTTTATGATGATAAGGATAACGGTAATGATGTTGATGCTGATGAGGACAAGAAAAGGCTAGGGAAAAAAGGAATGGTAATGATGACGCAAACTTGTCTGTCTTGTCTTATCATCTAGTTTGGGCCTGTGTGCCAAACACACAATATTTTTTATCCTCCAGAGGAACAAGTCGCAAGTCACCACCGACTGAGCTGGAGAAAGCGGCAGCAACAACAACAAGTCCAACTTTATTTACTTTCTCCAACTTTCACTTTTTCTATATTTTTTGTTTTTCCTGGAGACAGAGCAAAAGTGGAGGGAAATTCGGGGATCCGGGAGGATTAAAATGAAGTAATGAGGGTGATTTTGATGAGGCAAAGACAAAGACAAAGACAGCTAAAGCAGGGAGAAAGCAGAAAAAAATACACAAAACTTTGTAAACTATGATATAATACGAATGGATCATTAACCAAACCAAACTCACACTGTTGTTTGTGTTTTGCTCCAGCTCTTGTAATTGTTTATGAAATTTTGTCTTATCCTCTGTGTTTTGTTTGTTTTTTTCTCCAGGCCGAGCTTCCTGGTGTCCTGGATGTGTCAGCTGGGTAAGACATTAATTAAAATGAGCCAATTAAAAATACCCGGGAGGAAAAAATGGGAAAGATGCTTTTAGGTCAAATCTTTTATACGTATTGTCATGTCATTTTGCGGGTTTCTATATTTTTTTAGGTCCGCTCCTCCAGCGAACTCCCGTCGCCGCGAGTACTCTTAGTCTGGCTCTCTTGAGTTTGGACAGGTGGGCTGCCCTCAGATCCCCGCGATTTGCACAGAGGTTATCAATCACTTTTATACTTTTCCCAGGTTATAATATGAAGTATGTATACTCACAGACATGAGACTTCAAAAGTACTTTCTCCACTTTCTCCCGCCCCTTTTGTCTTTGCTTTCTCCGGACTGTCAGTCTGATTTTTTTGGAGTCTGGCAGGGCCAGCCCTTTTCTAGTCCTCTGATTCCTCTTCATTTGCTTTCACTTTCACCTTTACTTTCACTCTCACTTTCACTTTTGCTTTCACTCCAACTTTCACTCAATTTTTTTGTGCTGGAGAATGACACAATTCCTGCAGCCATGTTATTGTGAGTGCTTTCTCCGCTGATTTTTTAAATACTTTCACCTGCTTTCCCCGCCGATTTTTTGTACATTCTACGCTGATTTTTTTATACTTTCTCCTGCTTTCCCCGCCAATTTTTGTACTTTCTCCGCTGATTTTTTTATACTTTCTCCTGCTTTCCCCGCCAATTTTTTGTACTTTCTCCTGCTTTCTCCGCCTGAATTTTTTTTACTTTCTCCTGCTTTCTCCATCTTTATGAATTTTTTCTGTTTACATATTATATCATCATTTAAAATTGAGATTGACGACCAAATGTCGATTTTTGTGTTTCCTGTTCCAGCAGCTTTGAAAGGTCTCCGGTTAAAATAAAAAAAGTTGATAATGTTGTGAATTTTGTCCAGGTTTCGAGACAAGAGATTTGTGGGGATGTCCATGGCGAGTATCTGGATCCTGGCGAGTCTCGTCTCTGCGCCCACGTTCTGGGCTCGGGAGTGGGATGACAAGCGCTCTCCAGTTCCCTCCCTCGCCTTCATGCTCGACGTCCCAAGTCAACATCCTGTCAACGTGTCCCACTTTTTCCCCGGGGTGAGCGTAAAAAAATAATAATTTTTTACATTTTTAAGCTTTGACACATTTTAACTGTCCAGTCCCCAACTGTGCAAGTTTTCGTTTCCAAAACGTTTTGCGATTTTTTCAAAAATATGAAATATGTAGTAATAATTTTTATTTTTTATTTTCCAACACACGAGAAAAAATGGAGTCAAAGGCCCCTTTTCTATATTTTTTATCGTGTTATGATCCAGTTTATTTACATTAATCAAGCTAAAAGCGTGGTTGAATGGGGAGAGTTGGTCGTGTCGTGTGTGATGTTGGCGAGTTTATTGGGGCAAACATTGAAAGAGAGAGACTCGAGTTAATTTCAAAGGCAACTTCAAAGACAACGTGGCTAATTTTTGTGGTGACCGAGTCGAGTCGAGTTTAGTTTAGTTTAGTTTAGTGGAGCCGTGGGCTGTGTGACCTAGACATAGAAGTATATATGGTCAGTAGGATAAGGACAAACAAGCAGGACACAGTAGACGTAAAAGTTGTCCATGAATAGGAGAAAGCACGAGCGGACCCACTGGAGAGAAAGAGAGAGAAAGGGGAGAAAGTCCTGTGATGATGACGAGCATTCATTACCAAGATGAGGATCTTGATTCACGATTCATGTTGAGATCTAGATACATACACACGAGGGAGCCAAATTAATAGACCATTCATCAGCTTTCTCTTTAGCTAGACTTTCATTCCAACTTTCACCGTGACTTTCACTCCCTGGACAAAGGCCCACTTTCATGTATGTATGTATGCGTGTATGTACGTTGTACGGCCATCTTTTTATTTGTTTTGTACATATTTTGGTTTGGTTTTCTTGAGCAGGACGATTCTTTACAATATTCGACCAACGCCAACTCCAATTCGAGTTTTCACCATGACCCTTTTTCGTCATCCTCGCCCTTCTCGTCATCGTCGTCGTCTTCAAGTTCGTCCACGTCGGGCGGCGGCGGGTCGTGGCAGTGGGAGTGGACGGGAGTGTGTACTGAAAAATGGGCCAACGCCGGGATTCAGCTCGCATATGCTGCCACGTACCTGGGCACCGCCTTTGTGTCCCCCGGTAAAAATTGCAAAAAATACTAACAAAATCAGGATTTAATTTTAAAAATTAGGGTGAAAAATCAAAATTTCGTGAAAACGCGGGTAAAATCTCATTTTTTTAAAAAAAAAAGCGGGTAAAATCTCATTTTTTTTAAAAAAAAAAGCGGGTAAAAACCCAAAATTTCATTTAAAAAAGTCGGTAAAAAACAAAATTTTCATAAAAAAGTGGGTAAAAAACAAAATTTTCTAAAAATAGTGGGTAAAAAACAAAATTTTCTAAAAAAGCGGGTGAAACCTAAAAAATTCATAAAAATGCGGGTAAAATCCCAAAATTTTATGAAAAAGCGGGTGACAACCCAAAATTTTATAAAAAGGCGGGTAAAAACCAAAATTTTATGAAAAAGCGGGTGACAACCCAAAATTTTATAAAAAAAGCGGGTAAAAACGGAAAATTTCGTAAAAAAGCGGGAAAACACCCAAATTTTCATAAAAAAGCGAGAAAACACCCAAATTTTCGTAAAAAAGCGGGTAAAAACCCAAAATTTCATTTAAAAAAAGTGTTTGATTTTTCTACTCCGATTTTTAGCACTGATCGTCGCAGCA
>JAQIVE010007316.1:0-10579 GCA_034698285.1 Sminthurinus bimaculatus
AAAATTGCATATTTTAGACCCCAAATTTCAAAAATTGCATATTTTAGACCACAAATTATAAAAAAGGCTTATTTTAGACACAAAATTTCCAAAACGATAGATTTTAGACCACAAATTTTAATAAAGGCGGATTTCAACCCCAGATTTTTCAAAATCACGGATTTGAGACCCAAATTTTTCAAAATCGTGGATTTGAGACCCACATTTTTGTAAACGCGGCTTTGAACCCCAAACTTTTTAAAAACGTGGATTTGAGACCAAAATTTTCAAAAAACACACATTTTAGATCCAAAATTGGCAAAACGCCGTTCTGTTTCAATTCAAAGGGCGAATGTCTTCGTGAAATTTAAAGAGCCTATATCAATAGAATTTTTTTGGCCTATTTAGTAGCCACTCCTCATGTCGCTGGTGTAGCCGCACTGATGCTGTCCAACAACCCGAGTTTGACCTACGCCCAGATAAAAACGGCCCTTCAGAAGGGTTGTGACCCTGTACCACCCTCGGGCCAAGACTGTGGGGGTATCAAAGAAACTACCGTTCCAAACCACATATCTGGATACGGCCGAGTCAACGTGATCAAGTCGATGGGTAAATGATGTAAACCCCGGGTCAATAAAGTTGACTATCTAAACATGATGTATGAAACATTTAACAGCAATAAATGCATTTAGTTATTGTTGATTGTAAACATTGTTTTAAATTTTAATTACTTTGCGAGAATTTCTCCATCATATCCGTAAAAATGTCTCCAGGTTTGTAAATTATTGACATCATTTTGCATTTTACCCCCGCCAAAATACCAAGTAAATTACTCTGCCTACAACCACTGTGATGCTATCGGAGCCCCACTTAACGTCTCATGTGAATTTTCTTGGCGTGTGAATGTGAATTCTGTGAGCGGTAGTTAACCTTGTCTTTTTGAATCTCAACTCCTCCAATTTTTCACAGAGATTTTTGTAAAAATTTTCTCGTGTTGATTGTTGATTGTTGATTCAATTTGCTGCATTTTGTATTTTACACTTTTATACGGCATAATAATATAGTCTTAGGATTAGTTAATTAGAAATTTTCTAAGTTATAGTTACATCTCCATTACTTGCCTTACAACAAAAACCATGCCTTAATAATGTTACACATATTCCGTTGGTTTAAAGTTCAAAGTTAAATTTTCTGGATTGTGCTCCTACTTCCTACACTCTACATTCTACATTCTTATTATTGTCTTCAAGTCCTCAAGTAAATCTAACAATTCAACTCAGACGGTTTGAAGTAAAACAAATTTGACAAAAGGCAGTCCGTGAAATGGTAATTGAAATTCCTTTCATGACTTTACATTATATATTATATTATGCAATTTGTATTATTCTCCAGGGCTTGTTATATATTGACTGTCATTGACTATTGACATGCGTCTTCTTTCCAAGTGAATAATTACAATGTGAATTATTAATTGTTTTTGATTTTGAAAATTTAAAAAACAGGAGAACGAAAATCAATGCAATATTTTGCAAAAATTAGAGGAATATGCCGTTGCCATGCAAATTCTTGTCAAAGATCATGGACAACAAGATAAAGGATCAGAGGGAGAAATGGAAGAGGACGAAAAAGGAAGACCAATTTGTGATAGCAAATCCTGTGTGAATTCTGCTTCTGTTTTGGCCATTTCCGGCCACATTGAACATGTAAGTGCAAATCAAATCTATTCGTACTGTTTCTGTTTAACTATAATTTCAATAGCAATTATTTTATTATTTATAGATATCATAAGTATTACGGGTCTACCTTTGCAAATTTACAAACTTTTGGTCATTTGATGTGCATAGTATAATTTTAAAGTTTTTTATTATTTTTATTTAATTGAATTGAGATGCTTGTTTTTACCGCTAGATCCGTAAAATAACAAAGGAGAGAAATCAAAATCATCTTCAGCACATCCAGTCGTCAACTTCCGTCTTACAATATCCAGTAGGTCAACTGGATGACTCCTCAGGATATTCCAATCCTGATGACTCGTGTGAAAAGGCTGTTAATAACTCTTTGGTAAGGTTTAAATTAACATAAAAACTTGAGCTGTTAAGAGCAAAATTACATAATATAATTGTAAATATAATATAATATATTATGCAACCCGTAGAAAAAAATCTTGCAAAAAATTTCATGAGGGTTTGCAAGATGTAGGCCAAAAATCTAAATCAATTTTGATTATTTTTTATGAGATTTTGATTAAACGCAATGAAAGTCTCATCAAAACTTGTCAATCTTGTCAAATTTTCATGCAATTTTATATAACAAATTTTTGTAAGGTTAAAAATAAACCTTTTTTTTATTTATTTGCCAAATATTAACCAACAGGTGCTGAGTACTATAATGAAGCATTTGGAAGCTCAAGATCTACTCAATACTCGACTTGTTGCCAAATTATGGAAGGAAGAAGCCACCATTCGTCTTTTATCAATTCCTCATCATAAATATTACAAGGTCACTTTTGCTTATGACGATACCGATCAAAAATTTCTTCACGACCTGGGAAGCCTCGAAGAATTTTCAGAGAGCTATTATAACAATCAAAACCCACATGAAAAATTTCCATGTTCTTCATTTTACTTCCGGAACCTCCCGCCCTCCATGAAAATGAACAATGCCATAGATCTCTCCAATTTTTTGTCCGGCCATGGGCATCACATCAAAAGTCTGACTCTCGGTATGATTCACAACTCGCCCTCTGCCTTTCAGGTCATCCGAAAAATTATTTTTGATTTTACCCCTTGCCTTGAATTTCTATACATCGACTTTCCTTGGTGCGGTGAACCTCCAGCAACCATCAGCAATATTGTGAATCCCCCAACTTTATCCCTTAACTGCCTTAAAGAAATTCGTTTAAGGAATCCGTATGAATCTTTTAAATTTGTCCCCCCTCAAGAATGCAGAATGCTGGTGCGGGATATTTTAAGTGCTGCTCCAAATTTAAATCGAGTTTCCGACCCCTGTTTAGGTTTTACCTATGAAATTAATTCGACCGGAAAAGTAAGGGCAATTCAAAAATTGACCGGTATCGGAGTTCCAATAATGATTACCCGGTTTTCCTACCTTTCCACGCTTGGAGTGCAGCTAACTATTTTAAAATTGGAAAGCTCCTGTTTTTCCCAAAGATTTCTATCCTCCCCCTACAATCTTCCGATAGGTCTACAACGAATCCTGGAGTCAAGTTCCAAGACCCTGAAGACGTTGAAAATTCATGGAAGATTAGACTTGTACAGTGAAATCGGTCAAATGGGGGTCCCAATAATGGAAAAAATGGAGAATCTTCAACTACATACTTGGGACGAGTTCCCCCAGAAAAAAAGAGAGGGGATTTTGCCCCCGGGATATTCTATTAAAGAATCCTTTCCTCGGTTAAAAACTTTGGAGATTGAAGGCATCGAAGACTATAGTGATCGAGACGGGGACAATCCCTTTGGTTGTTTATCCAACTCTAGCACAACTGTTGAACGACTGTCCATCATATCAGATGGGATCAATCTCAATTGGTTAGAACAGGCTCGATCGTCCTATCCGAATGTTCGAAACCTCAGTCTGAACCTTCCTGGAGAATATTTTGATGAACTTCCAGACATTTGCAGAACCATCTGGAAACATTGGAACCACTCCCACCTCGAAGAATTGAACATCGTGTTTAAGGACGACGATTCAATTTCCGCGTTGGGGAAATACTTTGCCGAAAAGATGGATGCGGCTTTGACGGGACTTGATAGAGAAACTTGTAGAATGCTGCGGAAACAGCGGGATCCGAAAAACTGTCTGGTCGAGCAAAATTTGAAATTTGAGGTCAAGCGGGACATTTCAATTTTGGACATGCGCAGTAAGCTATCATTTTTAATTGCGCTTACCCTTAGTAAAAATCAGTATAAAATCATCAAAATAAGTATAAAAATAATGAACCCTAAGAAAAATGTCCTGTTAAAAATCTCATGAAATCTTGACATGAAATCTCATGAAATTTTTTTTAAATTTTACGATATTTTATACGGTTCTTTTTTAAGGGATTGTTTTTTATTTAACTAGGATTGAAAGTTTTTCAACTTTCTATTCAAAAATTGGCTGGTGGATTTCCGCTTTTCTCCCAAGTCTCTGTCATTCACGCTCTGGAGCCAATGATACAGGGAAAGGACTTCAAAATGACAATAAATGGAGTTTCCCTTGCGGATATGGTAAGTTTAAATCCCTTCACAAAAAACATTGGTGTTTGACGTTGGCGCGATTTTCAAGAAATGTTACCCATTTTTTTGGTACAAAATCACCCGAGATCTGGCGTCAAAAATTGGATAGCCCTAATGTTAAAACTTCCATGACATTTGATGCAAGTCCCATGGAAAAGTTATGGGATTCTCATCGGATTTGATGTAATTTTGGTCGAATTCCCGGTCACATTTCATGATGACATATTTTTATTAGGGAAGTTTTTATTATTATTCTTATCATACATATTGATGCATTTCTTTGTTCTTACAATTAGATTAAAGATGGGCCGACCGTCGACTTTTGGGGTGTACTGTACGACATCAAGGATGAATAGTCTTCAATATACCTAATGTTTAAAACATGTATGTTTGGATTTTGAAACAATTAAATTATTTGTATTATTTATTATAACACTTCATCCAAATATAAAGTAAAAAATTGAAAAAAGGGCTCAAATAGGACAAAAATATAAATACACAAAATAAAGATTGCTTTTGTCATTTTTTCAAGCAATAAATATTACATTGTGCAAGTTGGACAATTTACATATATACATTTGTGAAAGTTCTAATTTTTGATCGTGGTGAGAATAAAAGACTGGTTTTATTATTTTCCATGTTCTAGATATTACCCTTAGAAAAAAATCTGGTCGAACAATCTCATCAAGTTTATACTTTATACACAACTTTGGACAAAAATCTGATCAATTTTGACACTTTTTGATGATTTTTTGTTGAAATATGATGAAAATGTCATCAAAAACTGTCACACTTGTCAAACGGCTTCAAACTTTCATGCTATTCGATAAGATTTTTTTCTAAGGGTATAAATGCACAAAGATACGTTTAAGAATGTAAAACAAGCGTACAATTGTTAATATGAAATAGTTTCATTTATTCAAACAGTAATTAACAGGCGAAAACTTTGTATGGTTTTCTCCCCCGTACTTAAGCGTTTTGTAGACATACAACGTCTTCTTAACAGTGTGATACAGTCTCTATTTATCTTTCCACGTCTGTTTATAATTTATATAAGAGTCGCCGATGGTTTGTCAAGAGTCTACGTCAATGTGATTATCAAGAATTTTCACCCTTGAGCATGAGTCAAGGGTCAACAATGTTCTATGCATTTTTCTGAGAAAATCTCTGCTTCTCTAGACAGAATTTCTCAGAAAATTGTGTTTGCTCAACACAGTACTACAGTAGTTTATATACTACTGTAGTAATTTATTTAGTAGTTTATTTATGCGTGAATTCCCAATACTTGTCCTTTTAATCGAATTTTGTAGTTCTCTAGTTTTCCAAAGTCAGATATCAACGGACTTTGAAGCAAACCACTTGTTTCTTCTCTACTTCAGCGTCAAGTATAATATACTAATTAATTCCAAATTTTAAAATTTTTGACTGGAAAAACATTAGAGATCCGCTCAAAGGTACAGATCCATTTGTTTTACAACCTTCCGTCGCCCCTGTTGAACATTTTTTGATTATGTGTGAGCCTCCGGAATACGATCCTTTGACGCAGACCCGGGAAGATTATGAGGCTGAACTTGCGGGTTGGCATCAGGGTTGCACGGAAATAGTGAATGATGCACTTGTGCCGGCTGTGAAAGGAGCGTTGGTGGCCGTTGCTATGGGAACTTCAGCTGCAGCTGGGGCAGGCCAGGGTAAAATACAGTGTTTTTAATTCTTAATTAAAAATAAAAGCCATTAACGACTCCAACTTTGTATTTAATACACATGTTTTGTTTAAAGAAAGGGTTTGTTAAAATGCTCGGAAGGATTAAGAAATAAATTTTATTTTACTTATGTACAGCTGTGGCGAAAGCGACGGTTGACAAGGTTTTTAGTTTTTTCGGGGAAAAGAAAAAATAAAGGCTGTGGGAAAAGGCGCCTCGTGTGACACTCCGTTTATGAATAAATAAAACGTTACTTAAAATTAAACGTATAATTGTTCCACAGCTGACTTGAATATTTTTGTTGTCGATTAAAGATTAGAGGAATGAAGGAAAAAAATAAAAACGTGAATTTTGCTTGTTAATTACTGTGTGGGAAACGACCTTTATTTTCCGCATAATTAACCGAGATGAAAAATATCTCCCCTTAGACAAAAATCTTTCAAAAAATTGACGAGATTTGACAAAACTTACAAGTTTTGATGAGATTTGCCAAAATTTACAATTTTTGATGAGATTTGACAAAATTTACAATTTTTGATGAGATTTGAAAAAATTTACAATTTTTGATAAGATTTGACAATTTTTGATGAGATATTTTTAAAATTTTATCAACATCTCATCAAAAGTTGATCAAAATTGATATGTAATATTTTCGACCAAAATCGTGTCAAATTTTGATGGGATTTTTTAATGTTTTTTTCCAAGGGTTGCTTCAGTTTTTGGCAGATTTTTTCAACCTTTAATGCATACAAATGGTACAAAATTAAAAAAAATTGGATAACATTTTAAAAAATTTCAGGATCATTGCTCGACGTGTCTTGGAGTAAACAAAACTTTGTACGGAGGTGGTGCCAAGGTGATTCCCATCACGGGCTCCAACCCCGGCCCGGAGTCGCCCTTTTCAAAAGTCACGGTAAATCTTTGAAAAATGCCCGTAATGAACAGGAACAAGGTGTCCTTGGCCAGAGTCTCCCCGATGCAGTTCCTTTTACCCGACGAAAATACGAGAAAGTGGTCACTCTTCAATTTTTTCCCCGCGTCTCCAAACCACCGCTCCGGATTAAACTCCTCGACGTCCTTGCCCCAAACCGCAGGGTCGTGATGAATCCCGTAAATGTTGGCGAACAAAAGAGTGCCCTTCGGGATCCGGAAACCGTTGATCGTGATGTCTTTAAAACATTTATGGTCCACTCCGAGTGGGACGATGGAAGAGTGGCGCAATAGCTCATAGATGGCAGCATCCACGTAGGGCATGTGAGGGCGATCGCTGAGAGCGGGAAGGCGGGAGGGCCCCACGACCAGGTCAATCTCCTCCTGAATTTTCTTTTGAATCGAGAGACAGGTTGCCATGTACAGGAACATCCAGTCGATGGTCACGGAGGTTGTGTGAACTAAAAAATACAGATTTTGAAAGCCCCGTTTTTCAAAATTGGTGTTTTTTAAGTAAAATTTGTGAAAAATTACCTCCGGCGCCCAAAATATCGCTGGCAAAATAAGGGAGGGAGTTTTGAGAGGGGTGGAAGCACGAGGCGACATCTGTAGGGTTGTGTTTGTCCACAGCGTCCATGTACACGTCGAAAATGTCGCGGGGCTCGCCCTTGATCCGACTTTGGTCCCTCTTTTTGACCTGACCCTCAAAAAAGGTGGCGACTAGTCGACTCTGCTTTTGGCGGGCATCTATCAAAGATTTTCGTCCAAAGGTCAAGAGTCGCGTCAGGGTTTCCATCCAGGGCATGAAAATTGCCAGCTGACTCGCAATTGACCCCAGTTCAACGCCTCTAAAAAATGTATTCAAAATTTCCATTTTTGAAATAATTTTTTTGTTAACAAAATGATTTGGTAAAAAGTTGGTAATACATTTTTTACCAACTTTTCAACTCTATGATGAAGTTCTTCCGCGTCCTCTGGTGACAGGGGATCAGTCATCAGAATTCGACCCAAGGAGCTGATGACATGGGCGCTGGCTAAATTTGAACCCTTCACCGCCCTTCCGCCGCTCTCATGAAGCTTAAGGAGAAATTGACCAAGGGCGTCTTGAATGTGACCCTCAAACGTCCGTTTCCCCACTCCAAATTCTTTCAACGTTCTTATGGCATAATGACGCTGCTCCTGTTGGTAGGGACCCTCACTTAGAACTATCCCTAAAATTGAAAAAAATTCCCGGGGTTTTCGAAGTTACCACATTTAATTTGCTGGGGTAAATTTTAAATGTAAAATTATTTACCTTTGCGGTCACTTTTACGAACAAGAGCGTCCAAATCTCCTCTGCCCGATGTTTCCGTCATGCTAAAGACCTGCTTGATGATTTTCGGGTCACAAAGGAACACTGATCTAAATTCCGTAAGAAAGTGCATCAAATTTTTATAATGAACATTTTTTTGATAGATCACTTGATGAGTTTTAAGTGTTATTTTTAAACATTAAATTTGAATGAAGGGGATTACGGGAAGCTGCCCATTCTGGCGGAGATTACGGGTCCATATTTGTTCTTCCAGGTCATCAGCACCCTATGAGGTTGCATACCAAGGAAAGGTAGGTGCCCCAACAGGGGAAGTCCCCAGGGACCTAAAGTCAAAACTGATGATCATTTTTGCTTAAACACTAAATGCTTCATTCAGAAAAATCTTGTAAATGTCCTGAAACTTTGATGACATCTGACATGATTGACAATTTTTGATGAGATTTTCATGATATTTCTTCAAAATATTATAAAAATTTGGTCCAATTTTTGAAAATATGCAATTTTGGACCGAAATTGCGTCATGAGATTCTAAAATGGTATTATTGACAGAATAAAAAATAAAAAAAACCTGGAGGCAGATCCTTCCGCCGGTTCCAAGAGCGAACCAGGAGAAGCGTCAGAAAAAAGATGAAAATTGGCACGAATAAATCGACGGCCATTGTTGTATATTTTTAGCAGCCAAATCCTTCTATTCGTTATTTAGTCATAAACGCGTTTCGAGTTGCGTAACCTTCAAAATCAGCTCAAAAAATGGCATAAGCTGCAATATTGAATTAAAGATATTTATTTGACGGAACAAAAGCCACAGTTTCAAAATTTAAAAGCAAATCCCCCTTGAACTTGATTTTTTTTCTAAAGTTTGATTAGTATTCCATGTTCCATTTAATATGTCCACAAGTATAATATTGCTTGCTGGTAAACTAGACTGATTTTTTCTATAATACTGAAATATTGCACAAGAACCGCAAAATAAAATTTATTTTCCTCGTAGGAAAATAAATTCTGAGGAACTGGATAGAAAATTTAAAACTACATAGCAAGCCAAAAGCTTGACTGTGTACTGTGTACGGTGTACACATTGTGTTGAAAAAACTCGTTGAGCAACTTATCCTCGTGGGTGTGAGACTCACATTTTCCATGCTTGTCAATACAATACTTGATTCCCCATGTTGATATTATTATATAGAATCTCACTCGCTTTTGAGGCTACTCGCGTCTGGCGCGCGACCTTGAGCTGGATATGTAGATATGAATGATGACCATCCGTATATTAGCAAGACATCAACATTTAATAGAAAAGAATAGAATTACTTTTTATTTGGTCAAGTTGTTTGTATATGCGGATTTGAGGCATTGATAAAATTTAATTCGAGCCAACGGCTGGCACGAAATACCTACTTGTTTGCAACCACCTGAAAATCCAAGAACTTTGGGTAAAACATCCGGTGGTGTTACCGTGCTTAAATATGCTCTTCAAGGAAATTTTCAAAATTGGCCATGGTATCATCAGCAAGTGCAGAATAAGTGGATAGCGACTCCGTCGTTACCTCTTTCTCTAATGTTCTTTTATCTTGTTCTTGACCTAGAAAGAACATAACAGCGCCATAATCTTTACGTTTCACGGACGGACAATCAAGAGCATCCTATCCAGCACCCGCGGTTTCTCGGGCTTAGAAAAAACAAAAACATTAGATAACAAAATATGGCTCTGCCCACAAAAGCTTCATTCAAATTGGTCAGTTCTTACAATCAGTATGAGCAGTTTGCTCATTTTTTTCACTTACTTCTCCTTCGTGTTGCACTGGCTTTAAAAAACAAGTTTAAAAAATAAATTACAAACTATTAGTTTAACCTAATTATTAATACTTAATGGCTGAAATGTAATCCTGCAAAATACAAAAAAACATCTTAAAAAAATTCTAAAATAAAAAAACTTTGTCGTATACATATGTATTTACCCTTATGACTTTCCTTCTGCAATGAAATGTCGAGCCGGTCTTGACACAGACTTTGCCTTTTCGGCGTCCTGGCTGCCCACCACATTTTCGGATTGAGCCGGTCTAAATTAATTTCAGTGTTTATAATTTTTGTCGCGTTTTAGCTTTTATTATGTATCACAAAACTCGGTTAAGAGTCAGATTTATTATATCGAGGAAAAGAAACGACCAATTCGAAATACTGAGGCTCGGGGTTTGATGAATTTTTGACAAGCATTTGGTCGAAAATCTCTTCAACGTTTGATCAAAAAATACAAAATATCTTTTTAAGGGCGTAGTCGATACTTGCTATCTAAGCAAAAACGTCGCTAAGATGTTTGCTTAAATAGCCGCTAAGTACCAGCTAAGATGTTGTCGCAAATTAATTTACAAGTAAAAAAAATTGTGAATTTTGTATTTTATGGATAACAAGGATAATGAAAC
>JAQIVE010007317.1:0-10574 GCA_034698285.1 Sminthurinus bimaculatus
CATGCAATGGGACTTGACATTTGCCGTTTTTTGTTTACAACGAATTGGCTTGCACGTTGTTGGAAAATAGACCTCTGGAAAATAGAAAGTTTGTTGTGTTGTTTGATTTGTTTTATTTCAAACATTGGAACTAAAAAAAAAATTATGTTTTAATTTAGATTCCAGTATCGTTAAGTTGGCACCCAGACTCGTTTCTTTTATTTGTGGCTGGAGAAAGGGGCCAGTTTCAAATTTTTGATATTGCATTGAGCCCAATGCTCCTTGTTGAATCTGGTGACAATAGTCCATTTGTGAGGAAGATATGTCTTATAAATTAGGCTAAATTCAAAACTATAAGTCTTTCTTATGTACAAATGTATATTTGTGTACTGTATACCGTATTATAGAAGTCGGAATTATTTTCTTATCATTGCTTTTATCTTTTATCACTACTCACAGGTAACTAAAGAGTTTTTATCCTGTGGTCCGATCAGTCAGTTGGAGGTAAGTATTCAACGTTGGTAGCTATTAGCTATACGATTTTATGTTGTTTGTGAAATTACAGAATATTTTACATTTTATGTACATACTAAGTAATCACTAAAAATTCAATTTTTTTAGTGGTCACCCTGGCCCTCAAGCTCCTGTGATTGTAATCTACTCATTCACTTTCGATCTGGTCCAATGATAATCCTTCGATTTGGATTTGGTCGTATGGGGCTCATCGAACTAATCAACTACTATTTGGATAGTAACGAGATTTGTGAAGCAATCAAAGTTCTTAAAAGTATTTACTGGGGCTCTGATGATTGCCTCATGTCAATGTACAATATTTTTGGACGTCTCATACGGAAAACGCACTCCGACAGTGTTGAATGTGAGTTGAATTAAATCGTAGTCATAGTCTTGTGCATTAAGTATTACCTATAAAGTTTGTTACATAATTAAGGAAGAGTACCTACATAATAACAATTGATCGGCTTGTGTATTTTCTGTACTTTTATTTCAATAGATGAATTAGAACAATTACTGGCAGTGTATTTTGTCCCAACGTATGAGGGAGATGAAAGAGTGAGGAAAAAGCACAATAAATCTTTGAGGATATTAGCGAGACGCTTTTTCATGTGGCTTCTCCAAGCAGAAAAATATCAACGGGCACTTCAAGTACGCATGTGTGCATGATTTGATTTTTACTTCAAAAACTACAAATTTTCAACTTTAGTTGATCAATGGCCATTGTGAATACTTCATTTTAGGTTGCTGTGAGTTTGAACGAACCTGGGCTTTTAGATAAATTGCACAGAATTTCTGCTAGTAAAGGCGAATCTGGAATTGCCACTTCCGCCTTTCGACTACTTCAACCCATGCTTTCCTCTTCCTCTAGTGGTTCTTCTTCTTCCTCTTGTCGCAGTGGATCATCTTTTGGTATGTTAATATGCAAAATTTACTATGACTTTTACATTAAAATTGTGATTTTTAAAGCGTTTTAATTATACATTATGTACTACGAACTGTAATAAGCGATGTAATTGTTTGGATAGCATATTCTAAATCAAGGCAAGATGGATTTTATTAAAACTTTATACTAAAACGACAACGTTAGTTCAAAATTGCTATTTATTTTTATGTTTAGACGAGTCATCGTGTAGTAGTGAGTCTGCAGACTGTTCCTGTGACTCATCGCAAGAAACTAGTGAAGTAGAATTGGTGAGAGACTGTTTCACTTATGCATTTTTAATTTCATTATGGTATTGTTGGAAAAAATGTTAAAATTACACTCCGTTCATGTTAAAATTATTTTGTAAATAGGAGCATGAAGTACTTGTTCCAGAAATAATTGGGGATCATAACAGCCCATCAGCTCAACACGGACAACTGCGAGTTCTTCCTTTAGAGATGGAAGGAACAAAACATGATTCTACAAAGCGTCATCAATATAATCAGGACTACCGTCAAACCATGGAAGGAGCACAAAATCTTTCAAAAGGAAATACTCCGGCGCCCGAGTCATCCGGTGGAGATGGGCATGGAATCCAAAATAAAAAACCATCAAGCTGGATATCCAACGCTTTTCATCGTGTTCATCTGGCTAATACCTTACAGGAAAAGCAGCATGACGATTCAGCTCCGTTAGTGATAGCAAATCCTGCAAATATCAATGAAAACTCAACCCGAACTCAACCTTTGACAACAGCTTCTCAAGACAGGAGCAATCCACAACAACAAGGGCAAACATCATCGGGCATACAAGTGATACACTTTGGAGTTGTGTAGCAAACAATATTGTGCATAAAACTTTGCATATAAATGCTTTAAATGTACTACAGACACATACTTAAATTCTACAGACTTTTTATCCGTCCAATTTTGATAATACATACACGCATGTTATATTATAAATACGTATATATATTGACTGTTAAAACATTTTGTACTTTTTATAGTAAATGAAGGAAATAAATATGGAAGACCTGATTCGACAAAACTAATCACATAAGAGCTTTTTGCAGTTGCACGCAATTTTACGTAAAATCTCAACAGTTAATCAAAAGTCAGGACTCCTGAGATAACCTTTATACTCGCGGCAAGTTTCAATCCACACTGACTTTTTATGCAAAAGTAAAAAGTCTTTCATCACTTTCATGTGCTGATTGCTGATTGCTGATCTGAGGACCACAACATAGGCTCAGGCCACAGGTTTAAGTGTAAAAGTTAAGGTTAAAGGTCTTTCAGCAGAAGTATATTAACGGCCACCAAGTAATTTACCACGGATTGAAGTTGGACACACTTAAACTGTACAGTTACTCCGTTAATCCGATGGAAAACTACAATTCAGAACCCACAGTAACACATGAGATCGAACCTGAACCCTTCGACCCAGCTATAAAAAGGTAACTATGTATATATAATTTCAGTTTAAGTACATGGGAATTTACGGTTTAATATCTACTAATTAGTACTTAAGTTCTGTATGTGTATTTTGTGTTTTATAAATTCTGTACTTTGCTTATTATGCAGGCTTCACATTGAAAAGCAGGGAATTCGACATTATGTGAGTGAGTGTACGAAGATTTTAAAACCCGAACAACCCGTTGTATTAGTTGCCGGAGGAAAATTTAGCCCCAAGGCTGTTGGTTGTGCTGAAATTCTGAAAGCAAAGAAGATGCATGTAGCGATCCATCAAATTAATCAAGTTACTTTTGTTAGGTAAGTTTCCCTGCATAATTTTTGCCTTTTGAGTTTGCACATTGTGTGCAGGGCTGTCAAAACTGTCAACTAAATGCTTAAACTTAAAAGCTATGTTGTATTGTTTCTCATTTCCTCAGGACAATTGAAACCTATGAGCCACTATTAGAGGGCTTGGACGCCCTTCGTGTTATTCGGAGTATGCCTCTGTTACATATTTTATTATCTATGGAACCGCTTGATGAGAAATCGAAAGGGTAATCTATACATTATAAATTATAATATGCATATTCATGCATAAAAAGTTTTAAATTAAGTATGATGAGCTAAACGTTTTTATATCAATTGTTTCATTCTTATGCACAGTGCTTGTAAAAAATAAAAAATACCTGAAAGCGTACAATATTCAAATATTCATGCATTGATTATGTGTAAATGTGTTTTAATTCTTAATTTAAATTGATGTCCCATCTTTACTTTTTCCTTTGATGTACAGTTATCAGAAAACAACTGGGGATGGAAGAAAATATGGAAAGAAGACTGTCACTTGTACGAGTTTACAAGAAAATGATTGATAGTTTCGAGAGTATGGTGACATACTGTGTACCTCATCTTGTTCAAAATAAGTATACTGACTTTGACACCAAACATATTGTTGTTGGCGTGCTATTGATAAAAAAATAGTATAAAATCGTGTTTTTTGTGTGCATGCGAACAGGCTCCCTAAAACATAAAGTCAATATTTGTATTGGGATCCGGGAAAAAATATGTGATATTTAATCTAATATTTAACCATTTTACTACATAAGAAAATATTTATATGCTTTTATGGCTTTAAAAGCTGTTATTTATTGCTATTGTTCAAACTTCATGGTGTAACTTATGTCGTTAAGTATTTAATTAATTTTTACTCTACTAGATACATCCAGTCAATCATGACTTATTTGTATGTGAGCAGCAATAGTGAATAGTTAGACTATTCTCAAATTCTCAAAAAATAAAAACGAGAAAATGAATCATTTTTAATGAAAAATGGCCTTGACAGTCTTTGAATGACTTTAATTTGCATCCAAGTTAATGTGCATCAAAGAAATCCTCAGGATTATATTACAGAATCCAGAATCGAGAGTCTGTACTCCAGACTAGTCTGCATAGTAATACATTACTAATACATAATAAAAGGCTCCAGGATCATAGAAAAAAAATCTTATATGATCATGTGCCCGGCCTTTAAATTCCGGCTCATACTTATGTACATACATAATAAAATCTTTGAAAACATTTTTGTGCTGTGAACTGTGATTTCTCGTTTTAGTTTTTCGGCAAGTGTAACAGGTAACAGAGCATTTAATATTAGCCTTAGTACTCCTTTGTTGTCTATTGTTGGATGAGCTTTTGTGAGGTGGAGGCAATCGTTTTATTCCCTCAAGTGCAAAATCTTTTGCTCTAGTCAAACAAAGTCAATAAAAGGATGTTCATTTTTACACGATTTTATAAACCTAACATTTATTTTGCCAACAATACTGTATGGTTTACTTCAAATGTCGTCTTGTTTGGACGATTTAGTTTCCTATTTATTTCAAAAAATAGTGGAATGATGCAGTCCAGCAAAAGATATTAGACTAAACTTTTATACACGTACGTATACACTGTATACTCGATGCGTACAGACTAACTCTAGAGTCTGATTTTGGATTTACGTTTGGCAAACCACACAAGTGAAGAATATTCATCCCCCTGAGGCAACTTTGGGTTAAAAAACTTAAGACGATTCTTTACTTGCTCCTCGGCAAGTATATACAAATGGTACATACAGGGTGGATATTATCCACCCTGTATGTACTACTGCAGTATTTTTCATCGTTATGTAAAAGTATATATCAGTATTATGGTTTCGTATACCAATGTTCAACATTAATGTTAAATGTATGTATTTGTTTGTAGTGTATTCACAAGCCGTGCAGCCACATACACCTTTATATGTTATTGAAGAAAGAAGACAATATAAGTACTTACAATATACACAGAAGGTGATATGAGATATGAGATTGACAATGGCAATGGGTAAGAAACTTCTTGAACTATATCGCATGATATAAAAAGTACCAGCATTATTGTTGCTTTTTTCGTTGTAGTGATATTCCTAGCGATTTAAATACTGCATGTGTTTCATAAATAAATACGATACGACTTATTAATTAAATGTAACATCAACATCATGTTACAACAACACACATGCACATACAAAAGTAATATTTTTAAACAAGCAAAGTTTCGCAATTTCTGTCATATTCAGTAGATCTTTGTTTCGGAGAAGGAGAATCTCAAGAAAGATTGCTCACGTATGTGTCAAAAGTCAAAAGAAAGAGTCAGAGTGTGTGTGTTAATGAAACAAAACAATTTTCAATTATTTTTGTCCTTGCTGAGTTGCTGAACACTGAACACACATAATATACGCCACAAGACTAAAAGCGAACTTAACGTCATTACGATTTGAGTAAGTGAGTTAGTATAGAGTATAGAGAAGTTGTGAAGTTGTGTTTTCCTGCTATTATTATTTATTATTATTTCCATACAATTGTTAAGTCTACATATTCTCAGCCCGTCTGTGTTTATGTCTCTTGTGTGTCTTCTTTTTACAACTTTACACAAACTACATATTAGACGCGTGAATGTGAGTAACTGTTACGCAATGCTTAAATTCTCGACAAATCCTTAAAGTATAGCATGAGTCTTATGTAAAAGCCTACTGAATAAGTGTATTTAAAAGATAAGGAGAAATTTTGAAAGAGGTGATATTCAGTTTTGCACGGTGAAATTATTGAATATTATTCATTATATCCTTCATACCGGTATTTGTTTACAGTTTACGGTGTGTGTGTCTTATTGTTGTTATCTGTCTATGGAATCAAACATTCAAAATTCAAACTCATTTTTGAACTACATTTTCACTACTACTGATTGATATTGTTTGTATTGTTTATTCTCTCAAAACGTATTTTACGCAGTACCAACTTGTTTTATTGAAAAGAAAAAAAATAGAATGAAATCAAGCAATCCGAATTCTATGAACCCTTTTTCATGTACATACTTTCATTTTAAATAATATTTCAGAAAGCAATGTGTGTATGTAAATATAAAATATACTATGTACATAAGCGTGTTTCCGTTTCCTATTGTCATGAATTGACAATAAAAGAGATTTTATTTTGTGATAAGAGGCAAAGATCAAGGGAGTGCGTATAAGTGTTATGTATTAAGTCGAAAAGAAAAGGTTTAAATTTTTTTCTTTGCAGAATTATATAACTTACCATCCTAAAAATAGAATGTGTTGTTATTGTTGTCTCAACCTTTGTCACCAAGTACCTTTTTGTTTGTCACTTCTTTTGTATTCTCGTACGATTGACATACTAATATTATACACGACATTATTTATTGTGAGTAAACATACCACATGCAGACGATTTTTGTCAAGAAAGCTAAATTATGCTAAATTATGACGAAGAAAAAGCCCTTCTACCCTCTCAAATTCATGTCGATTTTGATCCTTTTGATTATGATATACTGATAATGCAAGAAATGTTGACAACATTAATGCTGTAACATTTATATGTTACAGAAAAGTCTGGATTTCTCGGCATTTCTTGAAAGACGTTGTTGTCGAATCTTCAACTGGTTTCTATTTTCGATTTTACTTTTAATTTTGGTGTAATCATCGAAAAGTTTTAAATAGTTACAAGTTACAGATACATACATAAGATACACGCCGTGTACATTTTGTTTAGAATTTTGAAACGAAAAACGACATACAAAATACAAAACACACCGTGAATCAATTAAGTCACTTGCTCTATTGTAATTAAATATTATAGTAATTTAAAACATACTAATTGTTCCCATAATATGTGGTTTAAACGTGTACAGCTAAAACTCTGGTTTTTAATTATTTTGTAGGGTGTTCGGGGAATAAACTCGGCCGAGACGTTTTTCCCAACTCAGCAGTTACAAGTCCAGGACCTTTAAAAATATTCGGCATCAAAATGTTTGCCCGAGTTTCCTTCTACCCTACTTTGTTCTACAATTTAGTCATGGAGAAAGTGTCTAGTCGACGATGGTATGACAGGATTGATCGAAATGTCATTCTGGGTGCTCTGCCGTTTAGAAGTATGGTTGACACTTTAAAGGAGGAACATGTTAAAGGAATCATTTCCATGAATGAAGATTATGAATTGTCCTTATTTTCTTATAATAAACCGGTAAGGATTTTCATGGAAATATTGAAAAACTTATTATATATATAGACAATCGCCGAAAATATTTTTGTAACTTGTTGTAACTTGTAAACTATAGTAAATATTAAATATTACCTTATTGTTTTGTTTCAAAACTTTTTTCTAGGGTTGGGAAAAACTTGGTATTGAGTTTTTGCAATTGCCAACACGAGATATTTTTGAAGCACCCTGTCAAAATAAGCTGCGTCAAGGAGTAGATTTTATTAAAAATTTCGATGGAAGAGGAACGGTTTATGTTCATTGTAAAGCCGGAAGAACAAGAAGCGCAACTTTAGTAGCTTGTTACTTAATGGAGGTATGAAAACGATTGATATTTTTTATTTCTATTGTACCTCTTATATTGCACAGCTTTTCTATACATAACATAATGACGATAATAATTATGATTGAATTTTATCTCATGAACTCTTGATTAAAGTTTGAAGCACATAAAATATGTTTTACTTTTTACTTGTTTCAGCATAATAATTGGGATCCAAGCAGAGCAATATCCCACATGTATGAATGTCGTCCCCATATTTTATTAGGTCCTAAACAACATTATGCAATTAAAGTTTACTACGAAAATCTTAATAATAATGAGGCTCCTAGTTTAAAAAGTTCTAACAACGAATCTTCACCGCCTAATCCCAGTACGACTACCTAAAATATTACAATTGTTTTGAAAATATACAGTGAAATGTACACTTTTTATGTTTCTGTTATAAATATTAGCATTATATTTTAAGAGAGTATGATGTATTAAAAATATATATGAAGTCTGCTGTTGTTGTTGTACAAACCGAATAAGTATAAAAACCACTGTACCATATAAGTACGTTAAACAATACTCTGTATTTTCACATACCTTTACTGATAGAGTTTTATAGTGGGAAACTAATGGATATTGAATATTTTGGTAAAATCTAAATCTACTAATTGTAAATTAATATTCTCGCATTCTTTTTAGTAGCAGAGTCCATTCGTTCTTTCGTTTGAAATTAAAGAATGAATATGAATATTTCAAGTTGTCATCATTCAGAACCATTTAGAATGTATCCTTTATTGTGTTTAAATTTTTATTATTGATTTCATTAGAGGCTAATAAATAATAGCATGTTACGGTACATAGTCATAGAAGTTTTTGTATTTTGTACACATTTTTACAAATTATTAGCTTTTATCATCATTGTTTGTGCATGCGGTTATTCATCACTCATAATTCACGCACTAATAGAATCAATAATTATAACAATATGCTGAAAGTTGTACCATAGAATACTTTTACGTCGAGTTTCACATCTGTACATTTCCAAATCTCTATAGTTACCGTAGAATCTCTAGTAGATTATAAGGAAAACCTACCGTAACTAAGGAGCTTTCTAGTAAAACTCGAAGCAAAAGAGTACTCTTAGGTACAATATCCATTATTTTCATTACGACGTTTCGAAATATTCAAGAAACGTGTAGCAACATTCCATATTCTATTCTATACATTATATATACATGCATGTTTGACTGCACACTACTAATATGACAATTTGAACATAAAATATATTTGCTTATTTAATACTCATTCTGTTTTTTTATTTTCATCTACAGCATACAACCATAGTACATAGATGTGTTTATCTTGACGTGTACACTTTTAGCGTTTTTGTTTCCTTTTTAAATTAATTTTTGTTTTTTCTGAAGCAGTAACCTTTTCATTTTATATCGAATAATTAATTAGTTATATAAATTAATGTTCTCGTATTTAAAGTCTCCACAATAACTTGATAGCATTGACAATTCCAACATCCGAATAGATGAAATAAAACAAACCTCCAAGAGTCATCATGCTGAGACCGTATACAGCAGCCTTAAAAATGAAGAATCACATCAGTATGTATTGCTCAATCCATAATGTAGTTCGTTTCGTTTCAAAGATTGAAAACTCATTGAAATAAAGAACTAATAGTGCATGGACACAGTTTAACAATAAATGTTACTTTTCGATACATATTATCAATTATTTATATGCAAGTACTTACCAGAGCTATTTTAGGGATAGTTTCACCGAACATCGATGGACGAACATAGTCTACCACAATGGCTTCAATTCCCCTGCAGACAAAATCAATAAGCAATTCATATAAAAACATTTTGTACGAGACGGCTTATTTATAAAGTGAAATGTTGTTTTAAGTGCTTTTTGAAACCCGGACATTACCAATGCGAATGAATAGCTACAGCAAATGCCAGCAAGTAGTCCATGGTTGCAGATGGACAGATAAATGCTAAGGGAAATATTGGTATCATTGCAGCGCTTAAAACTCTTTCGGCGGTCCATAGGGTGACATGATTATGATCTCCACTTGAATTCCGGACTGCGATCTTCATTAAGGAGTCTTTGTTGATGGTATTAGCAACAGTCTGCTTCTTTCCATTTGGAAAAAGAACAGATGATGTCGACATTTTGGTAACTTGAGTTAAAATGCTCGCTTGATTTTTATTCACGAGTGTCCTGCATAATTGTTGTCCTAGTGGGCCACGAGCTACAAATAGCATACAAAAAGCACATGAATATGATATTGCCTTGTCATCTTAGCTTAAATATGCAATGGTTGTTAGCAATTTATCATTAATATTAATATCACAAAACATAAACTAAACATGATACTTATTTTGTATTTTGTACACACATTATAAATTACAGAAACAACAAATCTTGTAAACGTAACTTACCACATAATGCTCGAGTTAAAAGGAAAGACATGTTTAATGCCTAAGCTGTGTAGACTCCCAAAATTCTTTATTATAATCCGGTTAATTAGGAAGACAATTAACAATTACACAAACAAGTAATAAATTACAAAATTTCACCAAAATTTACAAAGTTTTTGGAGCGTCCCACCTGCGGCCAAGCATTTCTGTTGTCACTAAATCTTCAACACATACGCAAATTCTTACCCTATTCGCTACATATTGCAATTCTCCTAAAATTCACAGTCTACCATAAGTACAGAATAAAGCTAAGTATTCACATCGAGTGGAATGAAAAAACGGACTTTTCATTCACTTTTCACGACTGTACTCACTTCCTCATTTTGTCGAATGAAAATTTCACAATGTGAATTTTCATCGCTGAGAAAAAGG
>JAQIVE010007318.1:0-10572 GCA_034698285.1 Sminthurinus bimaculatus
AATTCAATCAATACGGAAAAGGTGCCCGGGTATAATTACATAGTATAAATCGCGCAGTCTTTTTGTGCGGGACAAATCAAAATTAGCCAATTCATTCGTTCCAAAGTTTAATTAATTAATTATGCATCTATAGTATGTATCCCTGAGAAAAAAATCTTTTCAAAACATCCCATGTTTTTGGTCGACATCTTTGTCAATGTTGATCAAGTTTTTATGAGATTTTTATGAAATATCTTGAAATTTGCATTAAATATGTGAAACAAGCCATTTAATTATTGTAAAAAGCAGGGAAAATACGTTAATTTAATTTATTATCAAGCTTATTGTGCTTCTAGAAGAAACCTTAGAAGAAAAAGAATACGAAACTAATTTGTGATTGCATTGGTTTGTATGCAAGATTGAATGCGTATGTAGCTCCTTTGATTTTTACCTTGGGATGATAAATGATAATAATCATCTCTTTGTGTATAAGGGACGCTGATTAGAAAATAATAGCCTAATCATCCTATCTCTGGCTTTATTTTGTATGATGTATGACATGGAAAATGGAGCAGGAGAATAAAATACATCTTTATTTTCCTCCGTTTTTCATCAGGATTCATTGTCAGGATGTTCTGGACAACCTCCTCTACAATCTCTGCAATTAATCGATCAAAAGCTCGATGTCTGGCTGGATTGGATGCACGTGTACCGTGAAAAGCATAAATACATCCATATTATAGTTGGACTATATAATATACAGTAAAAATACACGTAAGTTTTCAATTATATACACGTACGTATGTACAGATGGTCTATCTGTGTAGTTGCAGTTGAAGTTGGACCATCAGACCAACTTTTGCCCTAAAGATAAATCCCTAATTTTTCCCACTGACCTCGAAGACCCCGAGAATATACATATGTACATTGTACATACGCTCCAAAAATATATCCTTTGAAAGGACGACACTTGTATGCTCGATGACTCAATTGAACGACTGGATACTCCACGCTCCTCGTGTTTTCTCCCCTTGAGGCACACTAAAGTAGGTAACTTGTTCGAATTCTCCCGTCAACACTTACACTTGGACTAATGTACAATACAAAATGCAGTACAAAGATAGATAGAAAGTAGACGTGTACAGTGTACATACATAATTGTCGTGATGGTCTCCACGCGTCACTCTGCACTCTATACACACAATGATTTTATGTACACTGTACAATGTACATTCTTCATATGTGTCTAGTACATAATATTTTTGGTACACAGAGATTTGAGATGAATGAATGAGTGAATGGATGACCTCGAAAATGGAAGGTTAGAGAGAGAAGAGTGCACGAGTCGGAGGAGGAGAGCTCACACGAGTAAAAGGAAATGCTTGAAATTTTCTCTGGGAGAAACTTTTGTCACACTCATAAGTACATAAATACTAGTCATGGACCAAAAGATAGATGGATGGGATATACTTTTGTATGGATAAGTTGTCAGGATTGCCGACAGATAGACGATAGACCGACAGCCGCTGGAAAGAGAAAGTGCATTGTATTACAGTAGATATAAGTATGTATGTACAATTTACAATGTACAGTGCACAAATTACACTTATTATTATAGGGCGTGAGAAATTGTCCGTATGAAATGATTACACTCTTTTCCAAAATACTGGACCGTGAAAAAATTACCAGGGGAACGGGAACTAGATCAAAAACTGGGACAAACTAAAGCGCAATTCTTTGTGACACGATAGGCGAGAGCCGAGAAACTTTCACCGACATTTCCTAAACTGTGTATGGAAAACAAGAATATTTTGAGGATTTTTTGAGAAACGTTCTATAGCATGTCCAGTTGGAGTGTTTACACTTGTGTCTCATTTTTTCGTCCAGACTTTGGTACCATGGTGACAAAATTGGAGTTACGCGGTAATTCGTAGGGGGTATACAAATAATGCTCCGTATAATAAAAAAATATCCATGAATCCTAGCAACCCATCTCTACTTTTGTTGCTCAGGTCCAACTCCGAATCCAGCGTTGAATATGCTCATTGTACATAAATACAACAAATTCAATCATTTTTCATCAATTTCTATAGAAAATTCGATTCACTACACACAGAGATTTCTAGTTACAAAACAAGCTTTTCAAGTTCTCTGCAGATCGCATTTTATATAATATAGATAGATAGATATGAATTACATCACCAAATCTTATCCATAAGTAAAAAGACGACGAAAATTTTATTGATATCGGATATTGTATTTACTCTAGTTGCCAACTCTACTGCAAAAAAAACAGTAACTAACCGATGGACAAGAAAAATCCAGAAAAGGGAATGAAAAGTGTACTTCGCTAAGTTTTCACGTGACGGTAGATGAATGGACAGTGGACAGTGGACAGCCGTCAACCTGGCCAAGAGATGAGTGATGATGAGCTCAAGTCCATTTTATCCTTTTTCTATCCAGGATATTGCAAAAAGTGAAAACAATCCCGGACACACACCCACACTGCACAATACATGTATAACTATAAACCTATGTATGACCAGGATTAACTATGAACTATACACTTTGCCGCACTGTACTTGCTTTTTTTATTTTCATCTTGCTTGTTTTTCTCTCCAGGCTCTCCAGCTTTATATTTATCAGTGTGGAAATGAGGATTGCATTTGGATTGTGCAAGGATTCTAATGATCAGGATTAAGATTGGGATCCCAGATTTTGTCCCAGCTCGTGTCCACGGTCTGAAAGCGTATACATATGTCATATGTACAATTTACACACTATACACTCTGTCCGTTGTCCATATAATACAATAGATCGGTATTATGTACATAAAAATCTATTTGTCCCTTTATTATTAGAATTGTCATTATTCGACCACCCACTTTCAGTCGACGAACAGTCGGACGAAGAACCCATACTTTGAATCTTCTGAGAACGAGAGCTAACTTATTACGCTATAATTGCACTTTTTCGTATGAAACGCATCTTCCAGGATTACAGTTTTTTGCCCTTTTCCCTATAAATAATATCATTTACAATCTATCTTGGTTGCCACGAAAGTGTCATCTTGAAAGTGGGAAAGGGAAGATAACGATGTTGGCACATGGCTATGCTCATCAGGTTATACATAATATAATATTGTATTAAGTTGAATTATTTTATATCTTCAAGTGCAGTCAGCCAGGGCAAAACTTATTGATGGAGATACAAAGTTCACATAATGTCGTATACCAAAAGGTATAGAATAAATGGTTGTCCTCTATAATATGCTACAATACATGTTCTACACCTTTCACGACGATGAACTTCATCTCACAGGGGAAATTTGGCTAATGTAGCCAAAAGTCACGGAATATTAACCATACGGTGTCTGAGACTATTCAATGTCTGTATTGTAGAGTGTGTCGATGGTTTTTCCATATCATTCATATACAATATACAAATACACATTTTTACCTAATTCAACAATAAACACCAAATGTTTTCGTTCTTTGCCCACTGTTTGAATTTAGTGATACCTGCTTATAAGATCACTTTCACTACTACCTGAATTTTTTGATGAGCAATCAGCTAATTACCGTATTACAAATATTCTAAACTGAAGCTTTTTTGAGCCTTTTACCTTTTACATTTTCTGTGGCTTTTTCTACTCGATAAATAAAATGTCTTGTTATTTGACTAGCCCAATCCAACAAAGAAAACATAGATACAGGCAAACGTGAGGAGGAAGTTCCTTTTTGAACCGAGTTTTTGGCAAAAAAATAAGGCAAGACATGATATGATAGAGTCGTCTGTGCAGGCAAGAGCAACAACGGCGATAAAAAGAGTAGATATGTTCACTCGGGTGATAGAAAAGGTGAAAAAGGAATGCATTATGCACATATATTTATGCAGAGCGAAGATACATCGTAGAAAGTATTGTAAAAAGGAAGCGGAGGAGGGAAAGTTGCCGAGAAATGAAATGAAATGCAAGAGGGAAGAGCAGTTGGAGGCAATTTAAGGAAGAAAAGCAAAAAGCAATCGCAGTCAAAATCACTTTAAATGGATGAAGCTGGAGGAAGGGAGGAAGTGCTTTAGCTTTTTAGCTCCTGCCAAACAGAGCGTTCTCTTCTTGTACGTATGTATTGTTGAAGTGGAATGCTCAGTCCAAGGCAAAATCGCAGGAGTAATCTCGATAATAGCCATGCTTCAGGACTGTCTATTCTGCATACTGTACTTTGCAAATGCGTATCTGTTATGTGTAATGTGCATGGTTGCATATTATATTCTGCATATGATGAATGACAAAGGGAGGCAATCGACGATCAATTCAAAGAAACGAAACGAAGAGGGGAAGAGTAAATTGGCCCAAAAAGGAAATGCTCAGTCTAGGTATTTTAGAATAGTAGATAAAGGATGAAAAGTCAAAGGAGGAAAAAAAGACAAGAGGAATGAAAACCGTTGTGAATTCTCAAAACGTGGTTTGGTCTCCCTCGGTTTGGTTTGGTTTAGCTTGATTTGGCTGGGCTTGGCTAGACAAGTGGAGCAAAACGAAAAACGACGAACATGACGAATACGACGACCCGGACAAAAGAATGTGCGTTTTCCCTCGTTTCTCCCCATTTTATCTTTCTTTATCCTCTGCTACTGGCATGCATTATTTCCCTTTACAATGGAGACTACATTTCTGTATGCATGTATGTCTGTATGTTCAGCACTAGCACAAACAAATAGAGAGGAAAGGATGAATGAAAAGGAGTAGAATGACAACGACTCACTTATCGAGTTTTACACACGACTGAACTTTTTTCACAGATGAGCTTGAGATTTGCCAAATTGACAGTCGAACACACATTCAAAAGCACACAGATTCACACACATACAAACAACAAACAGACGCACGAACAAATCGCGAGCAAACACTGTGTTGTTACTTTAAAAGTCCATCGTATAGAACTTAGCTTTAGCTTTAAAGTAAACTTACTTACTTACTTCA
Organism: Sminthurinus bimaculatus; assembly: GCA_034698285.1. Taxonomy (NCBI): domain Eukaryota; kingdom Metazoa; phylum Arthropoda; class Collembola; order Symphypleona; family Katiannidae; genus Sminthurinus; species Sminthurinus bimaculatus. The sequence continues at coordinate 4,958 of JAQIVE010007318.1, forward strand.
ACTGTAAAAAGGCGAGTAAAGTGCGAATGTAAAGTGAAAAGAGTGAGTTTGGTGACGAGTTGGTGACACTTAAAGGACTTTTGCATGTTTTTTCTGCGGATCTTCCATTCATCCCCGTGAATTTGTGTGTAAATTGTATATGTACATACAGTAAATACCAAGAGTCAACATTGTACATACATTGTGCAGTCACGGCAAACCTAATGCAAATGGCGTTTGTCCAAAATGTCGGGGATGAAAAACGGCTGTTGCCACTGCCGTCGCGACATTCACCACCACCGTCATTTTGTACACCCTATACACATGGAAATGAATTGTAGAGACACGGAAAATTCACAGTTTGTGCCGTTACAACCGCATTTATCCAGTTTAGAGTTTACATTTAAAGGACAACTTAAGGGGCACACTCACATGCGGAGAATATTTGTATGTGTATGTACTGTATTTCGGTAGACGTTCTTGTATGCTGTACAATAAAATCGCGTTGGCGATAATTTTCCAGTGTCTGTACATTTTTTATCTACGTTCCTGTGACTCTGTCTTTGTCCTTGTCTTTGTCTTTGTCTTTGAGTGTCCACAATTCACAATCCCCAATGTTCACAATTTGCACTCGACTCCATCTCCGTGCTCGATATTAAGCTGTCATGGGCTATGCCGGTAAATCATGAGGAAATACGAGCCTGTCTGTAGGGTTGTACTCTTTTTTTGGATACATACATACATACAAAGTATTTATGTATATGTATGCTGCATGCTCAATGCTCATCCATACAAATTCACGAGCGTTTTCTCCCTGTCTCCGGTTTCCTGATGTGCCTTCCGCCCGCTGTTCCGTTTCCAATTTGAATTCCAATTCGAATTCTGCACCAGTCCCTTATACTCAAACTCAAAACCAAACCAAACCAAAAACCAAAAGGCTGAATGGATACAAAAGTCAAGCATATGTACATATGTGCAGTACAGGCTGTATTTTTGCGGATATTTATAACGCAAAATTTCAAAATGGCACGTTCAAGCGTCGGATTTGGATTTTCGGATTTAGTTAGGCCTCAACCTGAATTTGATATTCCTTTGTGGTCTACCGTCTTCCATGATAAAAGTATCTATTTCGTGTTATCAAGCTTCATATTGCACCACTTCATGTGGCTAGATTGTTATTATTATGATTATGTTGCATGTTGAATAATTCTATATAATAATGTTGTTAGATGATATATTACTTCCTAGGTATTTGATATTTTATCCGTATTGAGCTGAGTTGTAAATATTTCCCGTGTATGCATATTCCCTTTTTCCTTGTACTAGGTAAGGATTGAAATTCTATACACTTTACTGTACACCGTACGTACGCTATACTGCAGACCGTACACTGCGTACACTGTACACTGTACACCCTAGAGAGTAAAAGTGAGAGACAGGGAGAGAGAGAGGGATAAGGGTGAAAGCTCTGTAGCTTTGCCTAGAGTCAAGTACTAATCTTCAAATTGACATTCCATTATGCATTTCTCAAGTGGCTGGAAAATGTTACTTTATGTTTCTATGCAGTGCACAATAGGCACTAGGAACATACATATTACACATACATAATGTACGTACGTACGAGGCTGGCGACCATGTGCGTTTCCTCTCTTGCATGTTGAACCGTTCCCTTGCAAAATGGAAAGCCAACACATTTCGCGAGTCCTCAGCCGTTACCCCGCTACTCCATTTTGCATTAATCCAGGATTGAAAGGAGAAGATCTAGCCATGTCCTATGCACGTACATACTTACAGCAGCGAGATCCAGATGGATTGTCTTTAGTCTTTAGCCATTCTAGAGATCGAGAGGCTAGAGTCGTCGACGTCAACGTGAAGGTGGATTGTAAGGTAATGAAACAACTATACATGTATAATGTATGTATAATCCAAAGTGCAAGTCGCATATGGAGCACTCTGAATTAACTTTATTTAAGTGGCATGTTAAAACTTACATGCATATTCTATTGCATGAAATGTATGTAGAAAAGGTATAGCAGCATAATATAATGTGAAGAGAAAGACCCATGAATAGAAACTTTTTATTCTCTATTCAATTTCATTTGGTTTTCTCTAGTCTAGACGGCTGGTCTAACTAACAATTTTTAGCTGATATTAGAGAGGCTTGACATTCGACATTGGCTTAGCATGCAGAAACTTTAATTATGCTTCCTTTTTAATGTCAGGTCTTTTTGTTCGCAATTCTATAACTAACTGAGAAAAGATCGAAATGGTTGAGTATAAATGAATATACAAAGTACATAAGTGGCCAACTAAATAAAGTTTCCCTAACCTCGTTAATATTCATGGATCTCCAGGATCTGTGCGCATATATCTGTATAAATTTCCCAGGTCACCGAATACATATACATGAATGTACAATTGAACAACACATTGATTGAATTTTTATGTGCTTAAAATATTGATCAGCCTTACACAGTGAAACCTCGTTTATCACTCCCATTCGTATTTACAGATTTCCTATACTGTTTACTATATTATACAGTTCTCACTGGAAGATAGAAGAAAACAGAGAGCGTACACACAGTAAACAAGCTACATAATGCATTGGCCCATTTTCAAGCGTTGAATATTACATGCATTGTATAGATACTGTACAAGTTCATCATTTGGCAAGGGGGAAATCTTTATGAGTATATACATACATACATACATATATATATATATATATATATATATATAATGTATTATTGCTCGTGTAGGTGGTTGCAATCCCGTAAAATACATTATACAGTATACATGCAGAATACACAAACAGTAGTATTAAGTGTTGTGTATTATGTATTATGTGCACCGTCGTCTGCATACAGACAGACGTTAGACAGACCTTTGTGTATTAGATGGTAGATGGTCTATACTGTAGAGTGAAAGTGAAATGGCAACGGAGAAGAAAAGATGCTGGATAAATGCTGAGAAAACATTTCCTCGTGTCACGACACCCATCCACATGTGTAATACACACATACATATGTGTACTGTATACAGATCTGTGTGTGCGTGAGTCAATACGGTAATGGCAAAGAGATACTTTGATGTCGAGAATGAATTGGGACAGAGTGTACGTATGTACATATACTTTTGTATACAGGGAAGGATTCCATACAGTTTGAAAACCCTGACATGCATTGTATGGTATACATAAGTACGTAAATGGAACTGAGTAGGAAGAAGAAAAGGACCAAGACGACGGCGAAGAAGCCCCGTCAGGAAAAGGAAAGGAGCAGTTGCAAAAAAGCCAAAAGGAAGAGCAGCAGCAAGACGATCTGCAATGAATTACCCTAGAAAAATATCTACCCTATATACAGGGTTGCCAATAAGTTCTGGTACTGGCGTTTTTATTAAAATCTCAGCCGGTTTTTAACTTCCAGGGATAAAAATGGGTACGGCAATTAAGGGATGCATATAGATTACAGTTTTATTTTTATTTTTGGCAAAAATTACGAACTTATTCTTGAACGCTTAAAAAAGTGACAGCCGGTCCATAATCAAATTACAAAGTTGACTCTTAGGGAAACTCACGTACCAGCGCTCACGTGGATGTCTTTAGAGAATTCAAATTAGCATCACCAGAAGCCTTGACTATTATTTAGAATTGGTACAACATGGTGGAGTCCATAGAATTTACATTTGGTACGAACAGAAGTCACCAAGTATTGAAGAAGATGTTCTAAAATGTGTTTTTCATGCTTTTTTTGAGGTAAATTTGAGTCATGCTTGATGAACGAACTGGCAGAGAGTCATATTGATGAGTCCAAACATGCTTGCCGAGTGTAATTCGATTGAGTGAATGTAAAACCTTCTCTAAAATGACTTTTACGAAGTTCTTGGTCTTAGCCCTGACCCCGGAGAGGGAATTAAATGACCCGACTCCTTGATTTGTCCCCTCATTCCGGAGAATACTATCACTAACTGCGGGTGGCGACTATTTAGGGCGCTTCTAAATGTTGGGCCAGCTGCTTTAGGGTTGGGAGCCTGCACTCTACCAGTTGCAACCCCATGGTTTAGAAAACAACCAAAATTTTAATCAGCCTGTCAACCTCGGATTGTCGGGTTTTCACGTTTTTTTGAGGAAATATTACGACAGGCTTATGTTTTTGGCAGCTTTTCTCGGATAATCTTGGAGTTACGGCCAAGTCATTTTTTCCATGAAGCTAAAAGTATTAACTTCGTGTGGTATGAATTTGGCGAGAATCGGATAAAAATTGAATGTGCTGTAACATTCCAAAAATCAGTACCAGAATTTATTGGCAACCCATACATCGAATTATTCTTGTGAGACAATCGTACCCCTTGATATCGTCGATGTAATTCAGAAAATGGTCTGGTATCCATTTTCATCATTTCATTTCATCATCATTCGCAACTTTACGAAATGGCTTCGTCAAGATTTGCAAGTTCACAAAATGTTCACGTCGAGAAATGCAAGTTCACAAAGTGGCTTCGTGCAGTAATGCAAGTTTACATTATGGCTATGTCATATATAAATTCAATGACGCATGACCACACTGTAAACTTACATTTCTCGACGTGACCATTTTGTGAACTTGCAAATCTTGACGAAGCCATTTCGTAAAGTTGCAAATGGATACCAGACCATTTTCTGAATTAAATCGACGAAATGTTTTACCCTTATAATTTAGATAGCGTTCTGTTTCTTTTAGGGACAAGAACACTTTTTTTCATGATCATTAAAAGTGATTTTAAGGACCAGTTTTATAATTGTGATTGATAAAATCCTGATAAAATCGTGTAATTGTAAGTAAATTTTCTTAAATTTTATGCCTTGTTTTAGGCATTTTCACAGGAGAAATTCAGATCAAATTTGATTAAATGGACAATTTTGTCAAACCAACCCTTTGTAGAAGTTCAGCAAACTTCATTTGTTGACATGATAAAAAGTCTGAATCCCCATGCAGTGACAATTTCCAAGGACTCGGTGAAGCGTGATGTAATGTCTTTATTTACTGAAAAGGTGGATCATATCAAGTCTGAATTAAAGGTGAAAATCTCAAGAGAGTTATTTACTTAATGCTTTGTACATTTAAAACTAATCTTAAACATCTTTAGAAGTAAGAAGTCAAGTCCAGGCTCTGGGTAAAGGACTCCAGAGTTGCAAAACAGACATAGAGACGTAAACTCTCTTGTAAGTCCGCTGTCTTACAGGGTGATCAATATGTGTATTCCCTAAAGTAAAAAATCATATCTCAGGAACCACTAAGAATTTTGAGACGGGGTAAAAAGTAAAGTGTAGACAAAGAACCAAAGTTTTTCTTGGCATAACTTCCAAACTCCAGGTGGTGCTGGCGTCGAGGTCACACAAGGTCAAATATTGAGTGACTTGGGAAATGCTTTCAAAGTTTAATCTTGGCGCCAAATAAATTTTCTAAAGAAACGTCAACAATGTTTAGCGGATACCTGTAATTTTGTTTCTTTAAATTCAGCGCCATCTCTGAGTGGCGAGCTTTCGAAAAAGTCTTGTTTTTGCATTGGATTTCGCAAAATTCGAAATTCCCGCATCCCAATTTTTTCCAAAATAGCTTACTACAGAAAGACTTGAAAACCAAAATTATTTTGGCGGG
>JAQIVE010007319.1:0-10570 GCA_034698285.1 Sminthurinus bimaculatus
GACAAGATTGCAGGGTTTGACTGACAATATTCAAAAAGTGGACGACGCTGTAGAGTTAAAATTTCTTTCAAATTCGTACTTTTAAAACTGAAAGCCAAACCAAAACATTTGATAAAAAATTTAAAACACACGCACATAAAATTAAGCTCTATAACTTAGATCTGAAGTAGAGCTTTGCACTCACAGTATAAGCCTACCTCAGTGTGTTAAAACGTTGTATACATTCTATGCCGGACTTTGAATTTAGACCAAAATTTTTAAGGACTTTTCTGGCGTATATTTCTTTTATGCAAATATTTTGGCCTTCTTCCTTTCCATCGTTTTACCAAATCGGCACGAAAAATTTATTCGGAACAAACAAATATTCTGAAGAATGAAGGGTTGTTATTAATAACTTTCATGTTTATTTGGAGCATTGTTTCAAAATTAAAGAAGCGCACCAGACTAAAATGTAAAATATATTGAGCGTTCAGAAATATTACACTCTAAAATTTATGTAGAAAAAAACTACGTTTTCCAATAAGATTTGAGTCACATTTCGCATTTTTGGTTTATTTACTGCCTGGTCCTACTGGATGGATTAACGTTTTCCACTCTAATCTCTAATTAGCTAAGCAATGTTGCCTTGTTGTGCGTCTTTATGGAATTTGGAATTTACTTCCGATTTTGCGGCGCCCATATTTTGCCGTTTGGCGTCCCTTTTTTCTTTTTGTGCCCCTATTTTCCCTCGATTTTGCGCCTTTTCTTTGCGTCGCCCCTTGCGATTGCAAGGGTTGAAAGACCTTAAATCCGGCCCTGGGTTTACCCTATCAAAATGATTTTTGGCTCGGAAACGTCACTGGAAATAAACTGTTTGATGGTGGATTGGCGGTACGATGCTTTCTTGAAATCGGAAGTTTTGGGGAAAAGTGGCTATACCACGAACTCAAGGTTCGTCGACTATTACATATTGTAATAGTCGACGAACCTTGCCACGAACTAACCTTTCTTTAGTCGACGAACCTTGGGCACGGCTAGTCAGGGGCCGCGCTACATGTACGTCAAGTACGCCCAGGCGTACCTGAAATTTTGGGAATATGTTGAAAAAAAACTTTTTTTGAAAGGCAATACAAAAATTTGCACTAGATAAAATAAAAAATTGTGCTAGGCGTACTCCATATTTTTGGCTGGCGCGGCCCCTGACACACGGTGTCAATTTAAAAAAAATACTGCACAGGATTCATTGTTCAAGTTTCTTACGGGTAACTATATACACAAATACACAGCCATCATTCTGCAGAAACATCTCTATGCGCATTAGAGTAAAATCCTTTATATGCATGGCTCGCATAAACTTGAATTATGTAAGTTTAAATAAAAAGTCGATTCAAAAAGGTTGTACAAATAGTCAAACAAATTTTCCCTGAATTTTACAATACTTTCAAATTTCAATAGGAGGAAGAAAAAAAAGTTCGTATATTACACTTTAGCGTCCGTGAGCAATTTTTTTTCTAATTTCTCCATGGGTACAATTTATAATGAATTTGTGGAAAGTAAGTTCTGCAAGTATCATATTTTCGAAGTTTGCATGATATTTAATGGCGAAGGAAACGCCTTTCGGTCTGTTTTTAGGAATCCATTCTTCCCGAACGGCGGAAATTATGGGTCATCATAATACAGGCGTTTATTTGCAAAATTTTGTATGACCAAAGGCGCTAATGTGAGATGGACCTTCATTTACAAATTTTATCTTGCCTGCTGGCGTTTATTCGAAGAAAGGTACCTGATATTTTACACGGCGTGTACTTACTTTGTGAAGTTTATCTCCGCAAGAGCATTCACAGTGTAATCGAAATTGATACTTGCACAGTTTCTATTGAAAGTTGAGAAGTAAATTGGTAGGAAATGTATGGAGGATACTTGATACGCACATTTATAATGAACTTACATTTATATCATACTATGTACATTGTACATTGTGTTATCAAATATCCCATGAACTTTCAAAGTATCTACAATACATGATGATTTGAATGTGACTGTTCATTTGGGACTTTCTACCCACAATAAGAAACTGAAAGAAAGAAAGGGAGAAAATTGATGCGGAAAATTTAGACTTTGCACTTGTCAAAAGGATGAAGAAAGGGGAAGGTTTGTTCCCATGCTTTCATCCTCCCCGACTTAGCCATGGTATAGTGAAGATGAAGATGCATTATTTCATTTAATTTTGAAAAGAACAACTTTCTCCATTCTTCTCTTCCAAGAAAAGGATGGTGGAGAAAACACAAAACGGACGTATTAGTATGACTTTTGAGCAGGCGTACAGATAAAAGTAGAATAAAACCATAACTGGGGTAAAAGTCAAAGCCAAGAGAAAAAATTGATCCCCTTGGGACTCGAACTCATGAGAAACAGAAATTCTATCTGTAAGTTAGCCATTGTATTATGTAAAGCCTTTTCCTAGTCGACAAAGAAAAAATAGGCTATGGGGGCTTTAACTACTATTCGCTTACCGCGCAAAGAACATACACCCTACTAAGATATGTACACCACAAATACACCAAATGATACTTGATATATTTAAATTCAGAAAAATATAAAGGAAACGATATACATATTTGTTTAGTTTAAATTCTCATCTTTTTGTTTCCCACAATAATCGAAGGAACATTTTGCAGACATTCAACGGCCCGTACTTAAAATGGTTCAGCTAAAGTTTGTCGACGACATGTTTTCTATTCATCAGATCCTTCATTAGATAAATTTTGCCTCGAGACTGAAAAGACTACTCTATACATGGAAAATTTGCATTTTCTACATAGTTAATAACGTAGATTATGTAGATGAGCCTAAACTTTAACCATACACATTAGACATTCATTCTAACTTCATATTTGAAGAGTTCACGTCTACTACTGGCCTCTTGTAAATAATGTTAAGTAAATTTCGAATCTAGTTTGTAATGAATCTAGTTGAAAATAAAGTCAAAATTTTTACAGATTTTTACAATCATTGTACAAAGTTAGTCGGTTTTATTGATATCTTTATTCTTAATTGATCCGATTCTTTAGAAGTTCCAGTTTTTGCATCATTAGCACATTTCCTTCCATCATTTGCGTTACTGTACATGAATTGCGTGGAGAAAGTTGAGACGATCTCTCGTACTTCCCCCTTGTACATGGAAACAACAGGAATAATGAGAACAGTATAGGAAAATGGGGATATAATAAGCCAGACAGCTTTAGCAGAGTTTACATGTTGTTGTGGCTTTTCTTTTGAATTGCTCAATTTTTTGCGGCTTTGATAATCCCTTTACTATTGTTATGATAACATAATACATAATAATAAGCTGAAAATAATAGACCATTGTTATTTTTCCAAGTCTTTTGTGCACATTTTAGCAAGGCATAAATATGAGGGGAAACTATAGACATTTCTATTAAGCATGCAGAAATCCTCCAGATAATAAGTTTTGCCATGTATATTTGCAAAGGCGGGGGGAAACGACAACACTTTTAATATATTATTATTATTTGACGTGAAGAACGTCAAGAATTTGGTGGGACACCCCCAGCCCATATACCCAACACGAGAAATCTGCTAACCACAAACCACCATCAGAAAACAGAAAATACCAGCAGACTTATAATGCATGTGTGCATCTGTATAATGTATAGATAACGCTTGCATTAATATTATTATTTTTATATATACAACCATTTGGCAAACAAGAAAAGGGAAGAGAATGATGATAATCAAGCTCCTGAAAAAGACTGGTACAAAATTGCTTTGTCAACTAAATAAATGAGACACGCCTAGATGGAACCTAGAAATAATGTACATATGTATGTACATATGCATTTATGTATAAGCAGTTTTATGGAAAAAAAGAAGAAAGGAAGGGAAGAAGCCGTGTCCTTGTTTTGAAAGAAAGAAAATGAAAGAAAAAAGGAGGGACAAAGACATGGAGAAAGTTAATTAATTTTCTACCACAAAATGAACTCTAATATTTATTTATTCTTTGAATTTTTGTTCATTACACAGACCATGGATCAAGGTCGGACTCGCCCTTTAAGAATTACCTAGTTCTAATATTAGCATTAGTTTGTATTTTGGCGATTGGAGCCTTGATAATCCTCGCTCTCCGCCGACCCAGATTCTGCAAGAAGAATCAGGAAACCAGTGAGGATCATCCTCACATTATGACTTCATCGTCCCCAAACCCCCCAATCATGAACAGTCTGGATAGCCTCCCAATTGCCATGAACACCGGAATCTTCCTCCCGGGCCAGGCATACAATCTACAGGATTGCAATTTCCAGGTTCGTTTAAAGCAAATTTATGCATAGTACTGTTTCATTCACAGTATTTTATTTAACAATAAGCCAACAATTTAACAAATACCTTTTTTGTTCCATATTTCAGGAAATTCCAATCGTTGGGACAACTGTATTTAAATGAAGTTTCTATTTGGTTCTCCTCAAAGGCTATGGATCGCCACTCGATTTTACACAAGTACTGTTATTACTCCTTGAGAATTATTATGATCCCCGAAACGTTTTCCTCCAGGTTTTCCAACACCCTCTCTTTTACACCCTGTTTTCTATACCAAGGTATGGATTTTAACTATTATTACTAAATACTAATATTACCATCATAGTCAAGTAAGTAAATTAAATCATTGTATTACATGATACATTTTAACGACGCAATTGCAGATTATATGCGTCAGGATGAGGTTTGGCAAAAATTATCTTTTAAAGTTTTCTAATTCCTGCAAAAAAATACTATATAGTGATAATACTTTCTAATAAGGTAAAGAATAACACACAGTATGCATAGGAATTTTAATCTTACAATATTATCAACTAGGGTTATACGTAATAAAGCTACACTATTAGGATATGCACATAAACCAAGAATAGATGGTTGAAGGATGATAAATTGCTAGTTTGTAATCTACCGTCAAATATCATCAATAGTTACTATATGAATAAGAGCATGTAAATATTGTACATATAGAAAACGTCAACTCGGTAACCTATAAAATAATGCAAACTTTGTAGGTTAATGAAATTACTACGAGGTGCTGTGGTACATAGTATTATTATAATATGTAAATGAGGAAAAAGAGATAAGTATGTAATCCAAATTAAGAATGCTAAAATATGTACACTCACTATTTAACAATACCTCTGACAAACTAACTAGAAGTAATTAAATTCCTTGTTAAACCTTACATAAAACTAAAACATTGCATTTATATATATAATGTACCTATAGGTTGTACTACAGTGTGAGAATTTGTAAACAAGATGAATGATAGCAAGCAAGGGAAAGAATTTATAACAAGGTAAAATACAAGTGTTCGTTTGAGCTTTAAGTTGAAAAAGAGTGCCATCTCAGATGCCCCGTCTCCAACTTTCAATGACCTTTAACAATCCATACATTTTAAGTTTTAAATAACGACCGACTTCCAATTTGTACAGTGGAAATAATTCGACAGGAAATATTTCAGCTTTTCAAAGTGGCCATTAACTTTATTATTCTGCGTATCTACATTCTATACTTACATATGTATGTAGTATGTACATACACACATTCTTCTTGAAAAAACTTACCTTGGGATTTGTGAGCGGCATGTATGTACTTATCTAGTAAAAATAAAATATGAAATAATCATGTGCAGTCGACATCGACAGTAGTCAGTCTCGAAGAACTCCATCGATTATGTATTATGTTATCGGTTCGTTAGCAGTCAAATACAGATACATGGATGCAGCAGAGATTTTTCCTCTTGAAAGATTTTCTCTCTAGGTAGCATTTATTTATCAATGGAGGAAGCCGTGTAGCCTACCTTAAGTAGTCACAGTCAGAGCCAGAAACAGGAGTTGTATAGCAGTAGCCCCGTAAAAGACTTTTCGCTTTTGACGTGCAATACAGAAAAATGAGCCGTAGGGAAAAATCAGACGTGGCAAATTGGCTGGCACGCGGAGAAGATGAAGAAGAAGAAGAAGAAAAAGAAAAAGGCAGAGTAAATAGGACGGACTTGGAAACTTGTGAATCTCAAGTGTAGAATTGCAAAAAGGGAGGCTCAGAGTACTCCAATTATCTATAGAAATAGAACTACACAACATATAAACATAGACACGTGTCGGATTACCCTTTGACTGATGTTGCGTTGTGTTTTCAAATATACTATGCATTTACATATACAATACAATACACACATACATGAGTGTGTTGTGCTGCACTGTGTACTCCATGTGTGTAGAGTGTAGAACTAGCTCACAGAATATCAAAAGGAGAAATGTCAAAGGTAAATTGTGTATTTTGGATTCTCGCTCAATACCATTAATAGTATTGTACAATACAGTGGCTTAGATATATTGATCAGCATTAGATTATTGATTCGATGAACTTCTTTGAAAAAATTTTGACCGTGCACCTGCATGGCATGGCATGCACGCACAGTGGCATCCTATAGAGTTCAAACAAAAAAGGGACGTATCACTTACATTTCTCGATAGTAAAATATTTCTTTGCTTCTGTATTTTATACAATAGAACTGTACCTATACGATCTGATTTTTGATCCGAACAAAATACTTATCTTACTATGGGTGAAAGCTCATGAATATGCACGAGAGAAAATATAACTTACCATGTTCTGGTTCTGACATCCGGCCAATCATATTGCTTACCTCGTCATCGCCGAATGTCAATGTCTTTACTCGAAAGGTAAAAATAATGCCATGATTTGATATGCAGTTTTATATCTTTGGCAGTAATTTTATTTATTCGTGCAATAAATCCCCGTGACTATTTCCTTTATATACATACATAATAATGAGTACTTGCATATCTGATAGCTGTTGCACCTTGAGACGGATGAAAAATGACCGCTCGTTTATCCTCCGTTTATATACACATAGAGTATGTATGCGATGTAGGAAAACAATGAAAAATCTGCATGTGGTAAATTTAGTGTGTGTGTGTGTGTGTATTTATTCAGCATTCCCTATCACAGCTCACAGCTGTGTTGTGCAAGTGTTGAAAGTTGTACAAATTGGAAGTCAGTCAGTTGTATCAATCCAATCCAATTTACGCTCATATTTTATTAGCAGGCTCTCACACCGTCAAGTTGTAAATTACACAATTATCGTTGTGGAATATTTTCTTGTGAACGCATTCACAATAAACGAATATACGGAAGGTGTCTACTGTATTTAACGTGCAAATACTAAGTAGGCGACCCGCAAAGGGGGGCCAAAATAATTGAAAGGTCTTTACATAACGCCGAAATTGAGATTGGTCATACTAAATTCAATATTATACATGTATAAATTCTTGTAAAATAATTTGATTGTACAATTAATAAGCCAGTATAAAAACTCGGATTCGCTATTTACTACGGTCAAAAACATCGACAAAACTCTTAATTTTTCAAGCATTTCCAAAAAAATAGTGTGTACAAGGGCAAAGCCTCTGAAAACATTCGAATTTGACCGATTTTTTATTTTTGATAGTCAAAAGCAAGCAAACTGAGGTAATGAGCCCAGTTTGCAAGGTTAGTTTAAATTTTCTCAGACCTTCCTCCGTATAAAACTTGTATGGTATCAGTATTAAACGTACAATTTGGGTGCTAAACCGTCGACACATTGGAAAATTATTATTAGATACGAACTGTAATGTTATGTACATTACGGCTGAGCCATTTTGTTGTTAAAAATGCAATTATTGCAATGTTTAATATTTCATTCACATCTTATTAGCGATAAAATAAGTAAATAAGAAAAAATTGAGGTCTATATTATTATGCACTACAAGGTACTGTATTCATAAAAAATCGTAAAGTAGAATAAAGATTAATGAAGTATGTAATAAATTTAAATAACATAGATATATGATATAGTTATGCATTAACTATGAAGCTCGGGAATTTCTGTGATGATGAAACACATACATATATTTGCTACCATACACACACATACACGTCAGTGTACACACTACACATACTACAGGGGTAAAAGACAGTAAAGTCGTTTACTCTACCTGTACTACTAGTATCTATAATTAAATGTACTTGTCTGATCGACAGTGGATTTGGTCGACCGAACTGGCCCACTGTCGAATCTCTCTGAAAATGTCATTCTAATACTTTAGATTTAAAGCGTAGATAATAATTCAAAGCTTAGATCAATAAAGGTTTCGAAGAAACTGATATGTAGATTTTTTATGCATGTCTGTATACAATATCAACATCAATAGCGTTACAAATTACAAAACATAAAATTGACCCAGATTTAACAATATTCCCACCATGGATTTAACAGCTCTTGCCTCCGGCTTTATTTTGACTTGAACCTAGACTTGCTATTGCCGACTTTCTCTTTTCTTCTACGTAAGAAGCTTTCCTCGAAAGATGCACTGCCAACATTGACACTTTGACGATAATTTAAGGTTTCAATCCGATTTCCTTTGTACTCAATTCAAAGTCATGAAAAATATTATCAAGGTTACAGACATCGCAGGTTTCCAAGAGCTCATTTGACTTTTAACGACAGCAGGGACAATGCTATATTGACTTACACCATGACTTGTACTCATACAAGGATGACTAGCAACAAGAAAAGGACGCCTTGGACTGTACTTAGAATTAGACTACATGAGACGATGAAATTCAAGCCGAATGAACGAATTACCTTTCCATTACTTTCCCCTTTTTCTTTTACTTTCTCTCTTTAAAATCGACAAAGGTAACAATAACGTTGACAAGACCAAGACAAAAAGACACGACATGACGAGACAAAATCAATGAGACAGAATCCATAAAATCATCGGGTAGACAAATATTACTCGGCACAGTTTTACCTTGAATTTCTCTGTAAATGTCTTTAATCGCTCTCAAGTATAAACGTTTTCAAAGAAAATGCTTTTCAAAACATATGTATGAAAATTATTTCAAGGGTAGATTTTACATATATTCGTGAGAAATTCGGGTACGTGCAGAAATAGGGACCTAACTTACGAAGTACTGTAACACCACGAAAAAAGTAGGTATTCTAGAATGCTTGAAAGTCATGAAACGTCATAGCATGATATGATATGGGAAAAGATCTGTTTTCGACATACATATGTGAGCGAGAAACATGCAACCCGCCATACCATAACTCATCGGCTGGAATATGATGGTGTCGAAAAGAGGATGAGAATGCAAAAGCAAACGGATATGGTTTTGAGGCAGGAATCGGAAGGGGATAAAATAATACAAAGTATATATATATTCTTGAAGCTAATGGATTTTGACTGACATTCGCCATAAATCAATATCGGAAGAGATGAAGAAGAAAGATCTATCTTTTTGTTCTATGTGCAAATTTCAAACCCGAATCTATCCTGCAGCGGCACATGCTGGTATATTATGATGTACCTACTAGGTATACCATACATACGTACTGTGCCCGGAAAACCCGGATATTTTACACAAAGAATGTATAGAATTCAAAAACTAAACTCTATTTCCACATTCTCTCTCGATATTGCTTTTGAAAAGGTAGACTTGGAGACTTGACAAGGGTTTACGCAACTGACGACAATAAACATGCATCCTGAACCTACTGTAATTTCCTATAACGTACCAACTTTTGTGTGACTGACTCAGACTGACTATGAATCACAACTGCACGTTTGCAATTCAGCCCAGTGACTATTAATCCACTCACATGTGTAAGACATAGATAAGTACAAAGTACATAGACCTACCTTGACATTGCCATTGTCATGGAATCCATTGCATTGTGGAGAATTACATGGCTGTCTTCTACATCTTGAAAATGTAATAAAAATTTCCCAAGGGCTGCACATGATTTGGACGACAAAACTTACTGACACACGAATGAACTAGGTGCTTATATTGACGGACAGTTACATTTATTTACGACACAAACAGGGCAAGGACGGGAGCAAAATATATCGACTTATTTACTGACTAAACTTCCTTAATTTTAATACATTCAGAAAAGAAAATATTTGTTTGACTTAACTTACTGGGCAAGAGCTGATTAAAAAATTCAGATCAATAGATCATCAGTTAAATCCGCTAAATTCCGTAATATAATTTAAAAAGCTGTAAACATTGGTTTAACAGTTTCTTGTTTTTTTAGCAACAGTTAGTAATTTACATGAACACACAAATACTATTACATACCTACATTTTGTAATTTAAGGTAAAGATTAGGAGAAACGAGATTTTATCTAAATAATTTAAGCATTATTCGAATCATTTTGAACGTTAAAGGCAAAATGGACTCGAAATTTCACAAATTTTGACATTTTGGTACCAAACATGTCGATTTTTCTCTTAATGTGTATATACATACATGTACAATGTACAATACTATAGTGACACGTTAATAAGTAAGAGTTAAAATACAGCATAGTTGGGTATATTATTCTATATTGAAATTCTAATACTTAAATTGAAACTAATTTTAGCGTAACGTGTACATTAGGTGATGCCATTTTAGGAACAGAGTAGAAAATTTAAAGCCTTAGGCGGTCATATCAGTCCTTTGGGTTCAGAAAAATTA
>JAQIVE010007320.1:0-10569 GCA_034698285.1 Sminthurinus bimaculatus
AATGCACTCTCTCATCAGAACGTCTCGGTTTCATTTCAACACCCATTAGAAGACTCACTTGTTACTTTGGAATTTGACCTTCGGGACGTTTCCCACCCACAATGTCGACTTCATGCTATAACTAATATAGCTGACATAATCCCAACACTCGAGGAGCATGCCTGTAAAGTTGTTCAGAGAAGTTTGTCGATTCCTATTACAGTTCGTGCTGTGATTAGACGATGGCAAACAATGAAGTCAAAGTATGAACCACCAAATTCAGAGTTCAATGTCCCCGTGGGGGATTCACACGGAACAGATTCAAGTACAAATCAATTACAAGGGAATGAAATGTCGTGTGCAGCAGAGTCGGAAAGAGCACAAAATCAACAACAACAACAATCTACCTCACAACAAAATCCAATGGTACCTGGTGTTGTCATGAGCTTGAATAATAATAATAATAACAACAACAATAACAATAATGACACTACTTCGTCCACAAGTCACAGCATCATCAATAATAATACCAGCACCAACTCTTCGGTCATGTCAACAACAGCTACCGGTTTCAATACCACTATTTCTAATTCTAATTCAAATAACAATATTCAACAGTCTTCTTCTTCTTATACAATTTCCCCAATCAATAATAGTACTACCAGCAATGCTCCGAATAGTAATAATAATAATAATACATCGGGAAACATGACAAATTTTTTAAGTCAGCAGCAATCCCAATCTCAATCAAACCAAAACCCTTTGGAAATGTTTCCCCAATATATGAATCCATTGGGTAAGTTATTCCTAGAAATAATAAACATATGAATATGGAATATAATGTAAAAAAATTATTATTATTAATTAATTATAGGTATTTTGACTAATGATAAAGATAAAATATTAATCTATTTATTTATTTATTCTTTTTCCATTTTCAAAAAAATAAAGTTCAAAGTTCAAATCATTTGGGAATGGGTGTTAATTTAACGAATTTTCAAAATAATATGAATACAGCACTCACTCTTCAGAACCTTCAAAATCTTCAGAATCTATCTGGAATTAGTCACAATACACTTCAAATGATGTTACAACAGCAATTGCAAAATCCTAATCAGAAAACGCCATCTTCACAAATGATCATGGGCTTATTAGATTCGGACCGCTTGGGCCCAAGAGCACGGCGTCGAAAGAGGAAAGGGACTTCAAGTGATTCGAATCAAAACATAAGTTCAAATCAGCAACACCAAGGAAACCAAGGCAATGTGAGTATCCCTCGCCCAAGTCCAAGCCCAAGTCCAAAAAGCCCCAGAACTTTTTCACCGGTAAGTTTAGCCCATAAATATTTATATTAGACTGAAGTCCCTATAATTTTTTTCCCTGGATTTTTCCGGTTAAAATTTCTCCCTAAACAGGACACATTTTCATGACGATATTGTGTTTTTTTTCTTTAAAGGGAGGTATGTTACTACCCAATAAAAGTCCAAAGAGAAGGCCAAGTGAAGGTTTGTATTTATTTTTCTGTTCTTTTCATACCATCACGTATTAATTTATTGTATTCCATTCCATTTAATATAAATTCTATGCATAAAAATAAACATTTTTTGTTCTTGAAAAGGGATTAAAATTAGCTTTGAATTTCGTTTAAAAACTGATGTATTTTATATTTTATTAATCTCAGAATCAGAGGCAAGTGGAGGAGATAACTCACGAGCTACAACTCCTCAAACCCCATTGACTCCGAAAGATAGCAATGCTGCGATAAATTTACTAATCAGCGAAATGGGATTGGAAGCTCCAGAGTCTCGTTGGAATATTGACATCACTCCTGTAGGTTCATCCTCATCATCATCTGGAAGTTCAATTCAAAACTCTTCTGCTGAGAATTATTTGGCTACAAAGCTACTCAGTGGATTTAGCTCACAGGCTAATGCTAGCGCAAACAGTACGAATAACTCGAATCAACAGCAACACACAATGGGAGGGGAATTCCAAATTGATATTCATGACTCAGACATGGAAATTGATACAGCCGATGGAGCCTCTGGTTTTATGGGAAGTTCAAATAAATTCTCCATCCCACAAAATACGCAAAAGAAACTAGGAAGTGTTGGTGGCTTAAATACTACTGGGAAAAAACCAGGTAGAGATTTTCCTAAACGATCCATGTCACTAGACTCTCATCATTCAACAAGTATGTCCAACATGGATGAACATTCTGCAGGGAATTTACAATCATTTATGAGCCAGGTAAATAAATCTTATTGTGTTTGTTTTTTCAATACTAACAATTACTAACTACTAACTCAATTCCTAAATAAAAATATAGAACACTATGAACTTACAATGAATTTTGAATTTTGTTTTTTTCAACAGGGAAACAGTGGAGACGGTCCCAATTCTGTTGGTTCAGACTTACGGCCTTTAGTGACCCCTAGTTTGAGCATAACACCTTTATCTACAAATTCATCGATGGGACAAACAACAGTCACCTCATTACTTGCCGCAATTAGACCTGGGATAGAAATTATTCCTCTCCCTAATCCTTTGCAAATTCCAAACTCTATTACTGTAACTCCTATCCATCCAAAGCCTATGACAAATAGCGCGGAAAATAATAGTAATAATAACAACAACAACAGCAATCTTACAAAGAAATTAAGCTCAGGTGGTGGTAATAGTAATAAGAATAGTAACCACAATCAAGGGTCTCTGAAAGATAAGAAAAATGAAGAATCATCCAATAATGCTAATATAAGTAGTGGGGATGGGTCTACAATTTTGAAAAAGAAAAGTATGACTATGACGACGACGACAACAACAACTTCAAATACTGCAACAAATAATGATAAAAAAGAAAGGAAGAGAAAAGCCTCCAGTATTACGACACTGATGGATGAAGACGGGGGGCAGTTTCATGCTGATTTCAGTAATAGCAACAAGCAACCAAAATTAATAAATTCCTTTAATAATTCTGCAAACAACTCATCTGGGGGAAGTGCAAGTAGTGGTGGAATGTCGATTGCCACGTCAGGCTCTAAAATGAATCCTATGAGTGTCAATCTTAAGGGAGTTTCACCAACATTTGGTGGTCTAAACAAGAATAAACCTGGATCACCGAGTATATCAAGGGGAAATAATAATCCTTCGTCATCCTCAAAGTCAAATAGTACAGGTACAAGTCCTACACCAAAAATTGGAAGTGGAAAACCAAGCTTTATGAAATCAGTTTCTGGTTCTCCATCTTCATCTAAATATTCCGATATTACAGTTCAATCATCATCATCCTCATCTGGAGCATCAAATTCATTAAAAACGAAATTGAATAGTAATAATGGAAACAATAACAATAATAGTAACAACAAGGAGAAAAAACACATTTTTCAAGGAAATCCAAAGATAGCCAAAAATTTATCTGTAGTTGGTCTTGGAAGTTCAAGTTCAGTGTCTGGCGCAATGCCCAGTTTAAAGGCACTAAATGATAATTCTTTACCTCTGAATCTTCCAGGTTTGTTAGGATTGTCTTCGGCAAATAGTAGTTCACGGCAAGATATGACTATTACGGAACGTGAAATTCCCAACTTTATGAAAGCTAATTTAATGAATAAGGCCGGAACTTTGGAAGTTAGCAAGACAACTTCTCAGCAACCACAACAACAGCCTCAAATTGGTTCTGGCTCTGGTCCATCTACAGTAGGCCAGGCAGCTCAAATCCAAAGAAGTAATTCTACTGGAAGCAGTAGTAGTTCTTCAGGTATTGTTTGTAATATAAGTAGATAATATCTTATTTCTATTTGATACAAAGGAGCAATTGCCTAGCAGTAGTTGTAGCATTTTCTCAGTCCTTTTTTATTTTTATTTTATCTTGCACGATTTCAAAGTATAAATTCATTTCTAATGAAGTTTTGTAACCAAAATCAATGCCCGTGCTCTTTTCTGTCCCTGAATGTAAAAAGACTAATTCATAATTCATATGTAATTTATGTATATAGAGAATGTGTTCTAAAGTCTGCATATGTTTACTGTTTTTAAAGGTGGAAATAATAGTAATCCTGCTACCAGTCTTGGAAAGAAGGGTTTAAATGCAATAATAGATAAATTGAGTTCAGCAGTTGTACAAAATTCCTCAACGGATGATGCAACCAAAGCGCCGAAAGATATGAGCCATAAAGATTACATTACAGCGTCAACTACCATGACGTCCTCAGGTATTTACGTTTTTTTCGAACTTGACCTTTTACAAAAATTGTATGATTGGAGCGGATTTATTTGCATTCTATTTTATGTATCATCTAGGGAGAAATTTACTCTTTATCTTAAAGATATGTATTTACAAAGTAAAACAAATGAACTTACACAAATAATAAGTTAGAATGTACAACAAACCAACAGATAGTGACATCATTAGTATGTGATTTATATTATGCTTGTTTTCTTCAGTACACCAAACAAACAGTGTAGGACAATTAACTCATCAAGGAAAGAAACCAAGTAGCAGTGGAAATGCAGCAATTAGTAGTAATAGCAGTAACAATAGTACAACAGTTTCCTCTGGTGGAAATAGCAATATCAGTTTAATCGCAGGTAAAATACTATTTTTTCATTATGAACACATATGTATGGAGACCCCAGTGATGAAAATTTTGGCTTTTCCTCTCGTCCACACAATTTTTTTCTAGATCCTTTATATATTATGTAAATTTAGTATATCCCAACAGGAAAATGGTTAACAATTTAATTTTCAATTTTGGCTATCTTGCTACATTTTGCAAAACACATAATTGAACTCAGAATAATATAATACATTGATAGGTAATCAATAATAAAGCACACTATAGGATACGCAGACGCGTAATTACGCAGATATAACCGCCTGTGCTTCGTTCCAAGTTCCAAACCTCACTAACTGTATTGTTTTAAAGGTAGAATTTAATTACGATTATAGACAATGGTATTAATGAATTCTCTTTTGTCTTTGAAGGGGGCGGAAGTACAGCAAATAGTAATGGTGGAAATGGTGGTCCAATGAACCCTGAATACATGGTGAAACCAGGAAGCCAAGGACTAAAGATGACCTTAGGAAAGACAAAAAGCTCGGAAAATGTGAAAAGCAAAGGTTTAAACGCCGGTTTTAAAGATGCACTCAAGTCTACTATGAAAAATATTAGTAGTAAAAAAGGTGTAACAAGTGTCAAGTTATCCAGCTCCTCATCGTCATCATCCATGGTGAAGCAACTTCCGATGGGCATTGGAGGGTCTGGAGGGAATCCTGGAAATAGTAACCTTAAGAAACCAGCTAATACTGGGGGAATGAACATCAATCCTGGAAATAATAATAATAATAATAGCAGTGAAAATTATGGTACTCCACAAAAGGATAAAGACAATTTACCATCATCATCAAATTTGGAAAAGAAAATGAAGTCTAGTCCAAATCAAGGTGGAAGTAATAATAGTGGTGGAAATGCTGGAAATACTGGTGTAAACGCTAGCAATAATCCAGGCCCTAGTGGTAGCAGTAGTAAACCAAGAAAGGAAGATAATTTGGATCTGGTTAGAACTTTATTTAACCCTGGAGCTGCAACTGGAGGATTCGATGGGCCCAAATTTGATTTTAAGAATTTTCAAATCCCAAAGAAATCTAATAATAATTCTACATCAAATACCACGAGTACTACAAGTAGTAGTAATAATAATAATAGCACTGTAAGTGGAACTGGATCAAATGCATCTGGAAGTTATGAAAATTCGCCAAAGCATGGCTCATCTTCAACTCCTCCACCGTCTAATAATCTCATCACGTCGTCAAATAAATCAAATGATTCCATAAGCTTAACTAAAGAAAGTTCTTCGGACAAGATACCTACCACAATAACCACCATAAATTTGGATAGTACTGCACAAGACAGTAGGAATAACAATAATGAGGGTAAAGATAACAATACTTTCTTTGGTAGTATTAAGGATAAATCGGATACCACCACAACATCAAATGCTACTACAAGTTCTGGAAGCTCTATACTAATGTCCAGTGCTGCTATTGAGTCATCTTCATCATCATCATCCTCCTCCTCAGTATCATCATCAGGAGCTAAGCAAATGATAGGAAATATGAGTCAACAGTCATCCTGTGAACCTGCTACAAAATTAATCAAGTTATCTTCTGCGTCGATTGCGTCATCTGAAATTCAACGCCTGGAGGAAAGTAAAAAGTACGCTTTAAAGTCAACTTCATCATTTTCATCCTCAGCATCACCGATTGGCGTTGGTTCACCAATGAATTTGAATCCATCTCAGCAGCAGTCAAATACATCTTCATCAACCAATGCTCCAAAAGGTCAAAATCCAAATAACCAAACCAATACATCGTCAGTTTCAAAATTTAGAGGGTCAAACAATAATAATAATAATAATAGTAATGAAACACAACAAGGATCCTCAAACTTTAGTAGTAGTGCTTCATTCGGTGAGCCTGATTCAACTACGAGTGATCAAAATCCAAATGAATCTTCAAATGTAAAAAATAGGGCAGGAAACAATAATAATAGTGGTAGTGAGGAAGGGAAAGCTGCTCCAGTAACAATACCAGGACTTGAGGAAGTATTTCCCAATGCTTCTAATACTACCATAACAACAACAACGGCGACAACTACTACTTCAACATCGAGTAAAACTACTAGCTCTCCTATTAGTAATTTAGAAAATTTGAATGAACGAGTACCCGATGAATTCGTTTCTCCTGAGTCTCCGGACCCCGCAAATTGTGTACAGGGAGGAGAGAATATTTATAAAAATACAGTTACAATACCAACTACGCCGAAACCACCACCTGAAGTATTACCCATTAGTAATGCAGAACCAACCAGGTCTCCAGTTCCCAGCCCTGATGAGAATCAATTATTTATCGATGTTCCAAACTTTATGGACAGCAACAAAAAATTGAATGTGGATTCTAATAGTAGCAGTAATAATAATAATAATACGGAGAATGTAGGATCAAGTTTTAGTGCTAGTGAAGCAGTAGAAAGTAAAAAAGAATCTTCAAGTACGACATTTACTGATAACATTAACAACAACAATTCTGATAGTACATCCTCTGCATCAAGTGGGACGACGAGCAAAAGTATTTCAATGCCCCCACCTCCAGCTCCATTAATAGAAGCTAGTTCAGCATCCGCATCTACAGTGACAAGTTCTGGAGTTGCAGCTCTGAGCACTGTTCCAAGTTCAAATACATTACCATCCTCGTCAAACTCGGCTTCTGTCCCCATAGTTTCTGTACACATTGTTCATTCCCCACAACCTAATTCTCCGGCATTACAACTTTACAGGTAAATTTTATCTACACATTTTGTTTTGTGTCTTATTGTTGAATAGTATCGCTGTATTATAATACAATACAATATCATTATAAAAGACCGTTCTTTTTCATCCAACGCATTTGACTAACTGACTTTTTGATATTTTACGTAGCCCGAGGGTCGTCCAATCACCTCACTCATCTCATGCAAGCCCTTTGATGAATATTGATGATGACCTTATGGACCAAGCTCTAATTGGGGAGTAAATATGTTTCAAACATCTTTCAAGGCATGGTATGTGTGTAAAACTAATATCTATCGTAATTTTATTTATGTATAACGTGGAGCCATAAATCAGCCTTTTGATGTATAGGCAAATGCGTAAAAAGCAAATGGCCGATTAATGTTTCCATGGCCACATATATTAATATACACCTGAAGTTTATTCACTATCATACAACTCGTCTATAATAATAATAATATTATATTATCCATCTTCACAATTAGATCTTTTCTTTATGTAACAAGTTCAGGTTAGGAGAGGATATTAGAATTCGTTTAGCAGAATTACTAGAAAGAGTATGTATAATTTTAATTAAAAATGCTTGCATCTGTTAGTACTTTTTCGATTATAACTTCCAACAACCAGCGTTGAAAATCTACAAGCAATCTTTTTATTTATATCAAGTATGATGAGCTCATTATACTTGATACGAAAAAATCCACAGTGCATTGATATTATTCTTTTCCCTTTTCAATCCGTAGATTTTTGAATTTTTGAATTAATTACGTCTGATTTCATGCTGATCGAAGGATTTTTTCAAAGAATGATGTTTCTTTATTATAAAACTCTATGATAAGCATTTGTTTCCACATATTGTACGATTTTCTGTTTTCTCATGCTGTACTACATAAGTATATATCTAGTAAGTATCTAGCTTGAGCTAAAGAAATTACCGTCATTTAAGAATGCTCTACAGTTTAAGCATTCAGATTGAAATGTATACTTGATTATCTTACAATCTTGTAATCATATTTATATACAAAGTATGTGTGAAGACCAATATTATGCCTCTTCACACGACATCCGACGTTTATTCCCCATACGGCGAGGAAATTAAGCTTGTATTTAAAAAAAAATACGACTAAATACTTGTTATTGTGTAGATATTATTTAATATCTGTACCGAGGAAAGGAGTAAACGGTTTACAATTTTTTCGCTAGACAGAGTGAAACTATGTAAGTGTAACTGCTTACAGATGTATGTACCAGATACCGTGAATTTATTGAACGTTTAGTAATAGAGCTATTTGTATTTTCATTACGAATCAAATAAATAAGTAATTATAAAATATTAATTGTTATATTATGAAGTCATCTGTATTTAAATTTCTGCCTACTTTTAACCCATCAAAGTATGTCAAAGTTTAAAAGTATATTTAAAACTATGCATTAAGACAGGATTTTTTATTTCGATAGGCAATGAATGAAGGAATGAACTCCAAAAGACATGATTAAAAAAACATTTCTACTTATTCTAAAACATTATATAATCAAAATATTGAATATTATTTGTGAAACAAGGGGAACATTTCAAAAAACGTTAAGTTTTCAGCATTGTAAAAGCTGTTTTGATTTTATGTTTGTATCATTAAAAATACTGTACGTATAAAATATGATAAACGCGTGCGTGTATAGTCCACGATAGGAAAGTAACAGTAAAGACTATGTATATAATATGTAGATGGGTCAATTAAGTTTTTTTCTCGCTGTTTTGTTTAATTAGAACATTTAAATAAATTATTATAAAGAAATAAAAAAAGAGATAAAAATTCAGCTCTTCAACTTTCACTGATTGCATATGGTCATTCGTCCCAGTTTGGGCATAAAAAGAAGGTATTAAGGGCCAAAATTCAGGATCTGGACCCTTGGAATCAGTCAAACCAATCCCGGAATGAATCAACAATTTTTCTCGTCGGCCGGAGAAAATGTCTTCCACTTGGCAGTTTACTATGTACAACCCAAAATACAATTCTATCAGTTGTTTTTCTCAGGGGCCTTTTAATGAGATTAACAACTAAGTATGCATACTTTCATGCTAGACTCCTGCCTGTTAATGCTGCATTAAATTGTGCCTATGTTTTACGTCATGAGTCATTATAAAAGTATAGTCACAAAAATGAAAAACCTTGTCCAAATCGTAACGTTTATAGTCTGCATGATGAGACTGATCAACATTAATTCTGGAGAGCATCTCTGCGAAAAAATTTGAATATCGAATATGAAATATGAGTATACATACATAGTATCAGTACTTTTTTGCCGTACTTCGTCATACTCTCGTTCACATCACACGTTGAATTGAATTGAATAGAAAGGTTCTGTAAAGTCATACACTTGATTTTCATAGAGGCATTATTTGTCATTTTTACTTATGGAATGGACTCTTCAAAGAAATATTTAAAGAAATATGTAATTTCATTGTAAACAATATAACTACATATCAGTAAATATTGAGATGTGGGTTCCTTTTCTACGCATATTTTTACCTTTTTGCGCCCGTGTTTTTTATATACTAACCTAAAAATGGTTAATCGTTTTTTTAAACAAATTCGTCGAAACCTACTGATACTAATTTTTTAGTTTACATTACTTATCTACTCACTACCGCATTTCTGCTTCCGCTTTAATAACTATTTATGTTTGTTTAAGAGAAGCCCAAAATCCAGTCATAGATTAGAGAGTTTGCAGAACTTCCCCAATATCGAATATGCAAATAGCAGATACGATACGACACTATACTACACTTCAGTGTATAAATACAGAGGAAGGCGATATATCATATATTGCATAATTCCCTCAAGTTTTCAAGATTAGATATTAGGTAAAACACCGTAGCATGAAATTTGTTTAACATGGTAAAATTCGGGACTATACATACACATAAGGAATATGTTTTCTCCCAACATGTTGTTTATATTTACATTTTATGTGTAGATACTAGGTTATCGTATATCGTATGTGTATAACTACAATTTGGCCACACATGTTCATGTCCATATAACTATTTTTTCTCCTAAAAGCAAAGACCAATAATAATGCATTCATTCTTTTCGAGTCACTGTTACTGTTATTATTATCGCCAGTCAATACTACACTATACAATACATCAAATAGGCTTGATGATAAATCGTATTTAGTTTCTATTACCGATGTTGCCCAGTGCCTTTAATTAAATAGTAAATAATAAAAAAACAGGTAAAGTCAAATGGAGTCACCTGTTGCTAA
>JAQIVE010007321.1:0-10567 GCA_034698285.1 Sminthurinus bimaculatus
TTAAAGTATCTAAAGAATCTCTGGCTTTTTAAGCGTTACTTGTGGATGTACCTATCCGAATGTTGCCCTGGAGGAAATTAAAAAAATGAAAAGGCTGATCAATGATGAAGCTGAATTTTGGTGCCATATCAACAGGAAATTTTTAATGAGCGCTGAACTTTATTGAAATTATGGAGATTATTTAAATGCGTAGCGTGTTCAGTGTTCAGTGTCCAAAAGCACAGAGAACTTTTGTCAATACTCTGGTATCGACAGCATGGCTCAAATAATCAAGAATGGCAAATGGGTAATTGACCGGAAACAAAACTTGGTAAAGCTACCTACTAATTTTCTCGTAATTTTGACATGCATGATAGGACCTGAAAACCCCAACGCAAAGAGTGTTACAGTTGGACGGAAGTACAGTATCTTTTAGTTAAATTTTGATTCACAACTACAAATTGAATGTTGTCCTCATTACAATAAAACTGCAGCAACTCGATCCCATTTGTACCGACAATACCTTGCGTGAGTAATTGTTTGAGCAATTTTGATTTATATGAACGTTTTTTCTAAATAAATCCTTGCTGATTGTTGTAGTACAATTAGGGTGAACGAAATAGGACAAAAGATACAAAGGAAAATTTTGGAATGAGATTGGAACCACAAAGTTTCGGTAAACATTTTGGACTAAAAGTCTACCCTTAGAAAAAAATCTTATAAAATCTCATGAACATTTGACGAGATTAGACAAGATTGGCAATTGGCATTTTTAGATGAGCTTTTGATGAAATCTCATGAAAATTTGATGAGATTTGACAAGATTGACCTTTTCTGATGAGATTTTCATGACATTACATCAAAATACCAAAAGGTGACAAGATTTTACTAGATTTTTGACCAAAATACTGTTTAAAATTCAAAAGATTTTTTGACACCATTTTGTAAAGGGTCGTCTTTACTGCACTTGTTTGCTTTATGGAGCAGGAAAGAAGTTTTATTCTTCGAGAATACTAACACACGATTTTTTACAACAAAAAAAAGTTTTATTTTAAATGTACTATTTGTGCCGCTGTTGATAACTTTATCACGGTACATTTTGTATTTTCAAGATATCCTTGACAAAATTAGCTAGATTTAACACAGTTCGACGAGTAATTGCTTTCATTTTGCTAACTATAGACAACCTCGTTGAACAACGGCGCCATCGTGTCCGCCATCAGTTGATATCCGTTGACGTTGGAGTGAAGACCATCCTCTTTGTGCAAACCGGGGACGAGCTCTCCCACCCCGGTGGAAAATTTGTCGCCCATGTCCAAAAACCGGACGGTT
The DNA here is from genome assembly GCA_034698285.1 of Sminthurinus bimaculatus. Taxonomy (NCBI): domain Eukaryota; kingdom Metazoa; phylum Arthropoda; class Collembola; order Symphypleona; family Katiannidae; genus Sminthurinus; species Sminthurinus bimaculatus. The sequence continues at coordinate 1,312 of JAQIVE010007321.1, forward strand.
TTACCATCATCATAATTTTTAGTCAAAGCGTTGGCGTTGATTGCCTTTTGATGGCGTTTGGCGGGAGTTCGGGGCATTATCGCCAATAGGATGACCTTGACCCCGGGGAACTTTTCCTTGAGTATCCCCAGAATCTTTCCCGTTTGATTGTAAACATGCTGCTCGTCTTTGCCCTGTCTCAAGTCATTTTGGCCAATGTTGAGAACCACGAACCTGGGTTTCAGGTTGTCGATGTAGCCACTGTTCAAATGGTCCTTAAAAAATAAACATTGAAAATACCGTACAAAAAATGAATAAAATACAAAATTTTAATCAAAACTAATCGTTTTAAGTAAAACAATTTTGAAATTTACAATAACGTTCTGCGTCTGGTCACCATGCACCCCAACGTTGGCAGCCTCTGAATTTTTTTAAAAATGTCATTTTTTTAAATAAATCGGGATGTTGAGCATTTTTTAGCAAGGAAATCTGTATTAAAATTCCGGGAAAATTTGAAACTAACCAAGAGGCGCGTAAAACTTGTTCCAGACAGGAAGGCCTTCAACTTTCCAGTATTCCATCATGGAGGCTCCAATGAAAACTGGAATGAAAATTGGATTTTTTCATGTTTGAGAGACAAGAGAAATTTTAGGTCCATTTTGACGAACAAAGAATGCTGAAATGTGCCTCGAATTTTTACAACCCCAATAATCAAATGCATTGTTGTTCAAAAGTATGCAATTAAAGCTCAATTTTTTGTTCTTTGAAACAAAGGAGCATGAATTTTTATTGCTAGACAAATTACTCACCAATTTCTCCAGGGTAAAATGTCTTGTTTTTGGTGGCCTCAACGGCAGAAAGGGCGATAAAAAGGAACGAAAAAATGAGGAGTGATTGTGCCATTTTGATGCTTCTGTTTTGCACTACAAAACTAGACTGAATCGATAAACTTTTCTAGATAGATGCTTGAAGAGAAGACAAATTGGCCAAATTGGTCAAATTAACAGCACGCTATAAAGCTAACAGTTTGTGCAATTACGATGGCCTGCCATTGTACGGCATCTATAAAAATGAAGCTCATTTTACATACGTTGAGGAAATCATTGACTGTTGTACGCAGACATTGTTAATGCACTTTTCATCCAAATTACTTGTCCAAACAAAATGTAATTGAATTTTATTGTATTTTCTGATCGGTTGCTCTTTTTTAAGCAAAAGGTCCATGATTTGTTCTGTAACAAAAGATCCGTTCAAGAGCCTGCTTTAATACAACATATTAGGAATCATGCAGTAAACAGAAAACCCCGTTTTGTTTAGTTTTTGGTGAGATTCTCTTCGTTACTCTTCAGCTGTAGCAGACAGATGAGATAGGTTAGAAGCAGTTGCGCGATCTGAATTGAAACAAACAGGAAATGATCAACTAGGTTAATTTCAAAAACGAGTGTTTCCAAAGTAATTTAAATTTGTTTGATGAACTGAAAATTATTATCGCTTGATTACAGTAGTTGTCAGTCTATGATTAATGTCCAGAATATCCAGGGACCTCAGGCGCCATTTCCACTTTGACATCCAGGTTAGAGATAGACGAACCTAGCGTTGAACAAGGTTTCAGATACTGGGGTAAAAACATTACACGATGAACTGTCTCTAATTATTTGTACCAAACATTTATCCGGAAAAATTTATCACCCAAAAATTGGGCCCATTTTTTAACCGAATTTGGCAAAGTTTGTCCGAATTCGGGCTGGTGAGCCGAAAATCTGCTGGATTTGGGGGACAATTTTGGGACGATTATTGGAAACCGCGCAAGGTATTCTTGGCGCAGGTTTTCAGAAAAATTACAGAAATTTTTTAAATACCTCGGTTTCATCCTTTGAAAATTTTTGGCAGTCCAAGGTCAACGGAAAGGAGGTCAATTTTTTCAATTTTCCACGCGATTCTTTCATCTAAAACCATAGATTTGAAAACTCGAGGTACACAAAATAATTTTCTTGTACCAAAATCTGTTTTTAAAGAAGTTTACCAAAATGCTCAAAATCTTACCTTGTTCTCCAAAAATTGACCCCAAACTGCCACAAAAACGATCGAGGTGACGCCATTGATCGCACAAAGGAGTTGACTCGAAGTCCAAAATCTGGGCTGATCCTTACTCGTTATTTCGCTGATTCCGACTAAAACAAGAGCCGTCGCCTTCCCCAAAACGAACAGGGTCAAGTTTCCGCCAATCCTCGTGTAGATCCCAAAGAGATCCTTTAACTCTTCAAACCTCTTCAAGGTGTCTCTATAAAAGAGTTCTTTAGACACTGCTCGATTATCGTTGACAAGTTCTTTGCTCGGTTTCTCGCCTTGGATCGTCACAACAGCTATAATCGGAGCCCCCTTATTGCAATCAGGTTCCTTGGCTTCTCCAAATACGGAACAAACTTGATCCACAAATTTGATGTAGCAATCCACCAAGGTCAGTCCCAGAATCGGGAGAAGCAACATGGTGTAAGAGATGGCCGCGGTCGATAAAGAATCGTACAAGAAGAAGCCCGTTCTCCTTAACCAGCCAACCTTTGGGATCACCTTCATTTCCAATAAGAGGAACTTCCAATTTTCTGGTTTGACGTTCCAATGATACACGTTTACGAATTCTCCAAAAATTCCAAAGACACCTCCGGCGATACAAAAAAGGGCGAATTTGCTCAAGTTGGATTTTGGTCGAGATTGGTTTTGGTTGTTAAAGGAGGATGAAAATTCAAGGATACGAACTTGGAAATCCTTGACTTTTTCGCGGTAACCAAGGAAGGTGAGCCTGATCAAAAATGTGGTTAAAGCATAGGACCACCACTCGGTAATATAAAGGATCCGGTGAAAAAGCGAGGAGCTTAATGAGAGAAAGGGTCCCAAACTCCCGATGAAGCCGTCGGTGAAGAAAAGGAACCCGAAGAAGAGGCAACCCCAGCACATGCCATAGTATAGGGATATCACGAAAGAGGACCTCGGTTGGACTTTAGAGGACCTTAAGGGAATGATGCAAAGGACGTTCCCGAAAGAAATTGTCCATTGAAGGACCGTTGTAAAAGAAAATAAATACTGTCTAAAAAACATTGTTGTAACAAAGCATGGGAAAATTTGAACAGTCCCAAAATATTTTCGTTATTGCTCTTGCAACGAAAGGAACAAAATGAAGTTGTACAAATCCACACAGTTTTACCATTATTTTCAAAAGCACCATTTGCTTGATTAACAAATGTCAATTGTGATTATTGACCAGCGCTGTTTACATTTAGGAGTGAATAATGTGTGCATACCAAGCATCAACTGTCTATTGACAGAAATTCGGGGAATGATGGAGCAATGACCCTGAAAATGGAAATTGTGAGTGGTCAATACTTTCAGTAGATACAATAAAAACCAAACAAAGAAACTGTCAAAGAATCGCTTATTAAGCAAATGAGAATTCTTGTTTGCTCCAGTTTTCTGTTTCCAGCAGACAAAAAAAACTTTCCAGTCAAGTTCGGTTTTCTCAGTCTGCAGTTTTGTACCCGTATGAAAATCATGTAACCGAATTCCGCCTGCTTATGAACCCAAAAAAGTGCCAAAAACCCAAAACCAAGATGTCTTAAAAACAGCCAACCAAACCCTTAAAACCCAGAATTTCATTAAAATGGACAAGAAACCTTAAATTCCAACAGTCCATAAAAATGGCCAAAAAACCTAAAAATCTAAAAGTTGCTCAAAATGGCAAAAAAAACGAAAACCTAAAATTTTGTAAACGTGACCTAAAATCCGAAATTTTATAAATGTGGCCTAAAATCCTAAATTTCATAAACATGGCCTAAAATCCGAAATTTCATAAACATGACCTAAAATCCAAAATTACAAAAAAACGGTCAAAAAACCCAAAACTCCAAAATTACATAAAAACGGTCAAAAATAACCTAAAACTCCGAAATTACATAAAAACGGTCAAAACATCCTAAAACTCCAAAATTACATAAACATGGTCGAAAAATCCTAAAACTCCAAAATGACAAAAAAACGGTAAAAAAAACCTAAAACTCCAAAATTACAAAAAAAACGGTCAAAAAAACCTAAAACTCTAAAATTACAAAAAAACGGTCAAAAAAACCTAAAACTCTAAAATTACAAAAAAACGGTCAAAAAAACCTAAAACTCCAAAATTACATAAAACACGGTCGAAAAACCAAAAACTCCAAAATTACATAAAAACGGTCAAAAAATCTAAAACTCCAAAATTACATAAAAACGGTCAAAAAACCTAAAACTCCAAAATTACATAAAAACGGTCGACATTTCATGAAAATGGCCAAAAGCCTGAAAATTCCACTGCCCATGTTAATGAGAGACGCGCCAGAACTTTACTTTCCTTTATGTTTTAGCTGCCCAAGAAGAAACGAGGTCGTATCTAACGGGAGTTCCCCTTTTACAATTTAGGTTGAGAATTTAGGGATAGGGTTCCTCTCGACCTAAGGAACAGTAACGGTAAGCACCTGCCCTTAATTAAGGCACGAACTCAACAATCCGGACGAAAGAAAATACTGGCAGCATCAAAACCAATGCAAGTAGCGGGATCAAAGTCCTTTTAGATTTATTTATGTCATATACGATACAAAACTTAACAATTTAAATGGGTGACTAGCAGCAACTGTCTGGCCTTAATAAATTTATTGTGCCTATACATAGCATAAAAACGATGACGATGATAAGACTTACCATTCCAGTAAATTATTGTCAATAAATTAAAATACATGTAAATAAAATAAGTTGATACACACAAGTCATGGCAATTTACACAAGTTTCTTTGCCTCTCCATCTTCTTTCACCAGCTCGTTGTATTTATCGACGGCCTCATGAACAACGACAGTAATTGTATCGACAGTATTACCGACAAAACTCAAGTAATTGTGTTCGTTGGTTGATGAAGTGTCCCTGTAGCTACGGCCTCGTTTTTTGACCCCAAGTGGTCCAAACCCCGACAACCAAATTCCCAGGGCTATCAGGTTCACGATGATTACAGTGCACATGAAACCCGACACAATGACGATGACAACACCCTCAATACCATAGGGGGAGAGGCCATACCACGAGTTGGGCATCTACACGAGCAAAAAACAACAAAAACGCTTAAAAATTTTCAGTCAGCATCCTGCGGCTAATTTTGCTCCCTTTTTTTCTTTTGAATAGCAATTATTTGCTGCCCTTGAAAATATTTTGATGGTTTTTTACATTGCAAGGAAAATTCTTAAAATTATCACAAGACGAACATTTTACTTACCATGAACCCTTCAAATCCAGTTGCAGCGTTGAGGGTCGGCAGGGTGACCCCTGACCCCTGATCTGGCCCATTCGGTGGTGACGATGGGGATCCATAATACTGAGGTTGACCTTGCCTGCTGTGCTGACAACAGACGAGAGTCGCCAGCAAAATTAATTGCAGCAGCAATACTCCAACAGGTGATTCACCAAAATGTCCCATTTGAACAGAATTTTTGTTCAGAAAAAAACTTGATTAGCTTTAAACAAATTTTTTCAAGATGGTTTGCAAAAACTATAAAGTGTATAAAAGCGAAGGAAAAATAGGGATAAAATAACAAACGTGTTTCTCTCTGAAGAATTTTTGTAATTCTACAGCCTTGTTTGAACGGAACTTGTTTGTCTGGATACAGTGGAAAAGAGAATGGAGAAGATCCCGCTATAATTATTTACATGCACCTTAATATTATGTTATGTATGCATGTACCGTATGCTTTTGTTATTGTTCTACATAAATAGTCCCGTAAAGTATTTATTGCATAGAGAGCCCTTTTCCTTTTATTTAAATAAAATGCGTTTAAATTTACATGTAATATGTATGTACGTGCAATTAAAATTTAAAATACTTGTAAAATTTTCTTTCCAGGACATACTAGAGTAAAGTTAAAATAGAAAACATCGACATTTTAAAAGTTGCCAGTTCTGAGTTTTTAGCGTTTTTTAAGCAATTCAGCCTAATGAGCGACGATTTGTAACGTCTTTACTTCATACTTTTCACTATTAAATTATATTTACATCGAAATTAGGCAAGTTTCAGGAAGAGTTTTAATTTTTCTAAAAATTTGAAAGATTCAAATACAAAAAGCAAATGTAAACTTTTATTCGCAGTATTTCCTGAGATACATATTCCTTTGTAGGTACTTTCCCAATGTAATTTGCGGATCACCCTGTAAGTACCCAACAAAAATCAAATTGTTAACAGAATTTCTTAAAATAGGTACTCAATGAAATTTTTAATCACAGTTAGTGACCGTGAAAAAAATTTGTTTATACCTACCTAGTTACTTCTCGCCAACTAACCTATAAACATTCATGACATTCAGTCCACCCATAAATGTTCGGAGTACAACACGGATAAAGTGGGTCCATTCGACAATCGTCATCAGAGTCACAGTCTTGATAGTGTTCCCGCCTCCAATATAAATACGCATACATAATATGTATGTACAAAGTATCATTAAAATTCAGCGCTGGTTTAAAATTTTATATGATTTTGATGCGAATGAAATTTAGGCTTACTTGACACGGTGTCTCGACAACGCCTCCCCTTGGGCACTCTCCAGATGTAGGAGAACGGTCAACATACAAATGGTCAACAGATACACAAACCGCGCTTTGGCCATTTTTTTTAGTATAGTTATGTACAATATTACAATAAGAACAAATTCAAGAAGGGACCGCTCTTACTGCAAAATGACAACAATTAACAGTTTTATTCCATTTTATTGGCAAACAACGACCTTTTAACTGTACATAATTAGGGTTAAATTGCCCTTTTGAAAATGTTAACGTAAACAAGGATTTAAGTTTACGGAAAATCAAGTTGAGCTGCCTTTTTTTTACAATACGTCTCGAGGGGTAAAAACCATTTTAAAGGGTGCCGGTGACAAGCCAAAGCCCACGACAGGCTCCAATCCGGGCCCTGCACTCCCTTGTACAAAAGCCACAGTGTACCTCTGAAAAATACCCGTGATAAAAATTAACAAGGTGTCCCGGGCCAAAGTTTCTCCGATGCATTTTCGTTTGCCCGTGGAAAATGGAAGAAAATTCCCACTTTTAAGCTTTCGTCCCTCGTTATCGAGCCAACGCTCCGGCTTAAATTCCCGTACGTCCGTACCCCAAACTTGTGGGTCATAGTGAACCCCATAAATGTTGGCAAACAGGAGAGCCCCCTTAGGGATTCGGTAGCCTTGCAACGTAAAATCCTTCAGACTTTTGTGATCCACCCCGAGGGGCAGAATTGAGGAGAGGCGGAGTAGCTCGTGAATTGAGGCGTCGATATAGGGCAACCGAGATCGGTCACTTAGGGCGGGAAGGCGGGCGCGTCCTATGACGTTGTCGATTTCCTCCTGAAGTTTGCGCTGGATCGAAGGAAAAGTGGCCATGTATAAAAACATCCACTCCATACTCGTTGACGTCGTGTGGACTAAAACATTTGGTCAAAATGAGTCAAAACTGGTCAAACGGTCTAATTTGCTCAAATATAGCCAAATATGATCAATTTTGTTCTAATTTTGACGATTTTGGTCAATTTTAGTTAAATCTGTTCAAACTTGGTCAATTTTAGTAAAATGTGGTCGAATTCGGTCAATTTTAATAAAATGTGGTCGAATTCGGTCAATTGTAATAAAATGTGGTCAAATTCGGTCAATTTTAGTAAAATGTGGTCAAATTCGGTCAATTTTAGTAAAATGTGGTCAAATTCGGTCAATTTTAGTAAAATGTGGTCTAATTCGATCAATTTTAGTAAAATGTGGTCAAATTCGGTCAATTTTTGGTCACTTTTTTCAAATTTGATCAAAGTTTAAAAATCGCTAGAAGTTAAAATTATTTCATGAAACATTTTTCAATACCTCCAGCTGCAACCAGGTCGCCAGAAAAATAACTGACGGCCTTTTTGGAACTGTGAAACGCGGAACGGACATCCTTTGACTCATCGACCATGTCCAAATAGGCGTCGACGATATCGCGCGGATCACCTTTGACCCGACTCAACTTGCGCTGTTCAATATGACCCTCCATAAAACGATAAATTTGGGGAAAGCTGGCCTGTCGCTGTTTTACCACAGAAAGTTGGCCAAACGTGACTAGGCGTGTCAGGGTCTCGATCCATGGCATGAAAATGGCCAGCTGGCTAATTATCGAGCCCAGTTCACTAAATCTATGTAATTGTTAGCGAGGAGGTTGATCCACAAAATTTTGCTTTAGTTTCAAAACTAGGGCTTTTCAAAAAACCGGGGGTTATGTTTTAGATTTTTCGGCATATTTTTACGTACGTACTTTTCATTGATATGGGCAATGGTCTCATATTGCTCCACAGTTAGTTCCTCCGTCATGAGAACGCGGAGTAAGGATCTGATGACGAAAGCGGAAGAAATGTGAAAGCTCCCCATCGCCCTTCCTTCCCTTCCTTCGGTTTCAATTTTGTTCAGAAACTGCCCCAAGCTCTCCTGAATATGGCCCTCGATGCCCTTCCGTCCAACGCCAAAGTCTTTGAGTGTCGTCAGGGCAAAACGACGCTGTTCAAGGTGCCGAGGACCCTCGTCTAAAAGAAGTCCTGTTGGGCAAATTGTAAATTGCGTATGCTTACTTATGTACTTAAATATGTAATTAGTTGGATCCTTTAACCTCTTTTTGATTTAAAAGCTCTAATTACATAAAAAAGGAATATGCAACCATCAAACATATGTTACATATTGACCAGACCAGACGGTATATGCACCTATTAAATTTACCTTTTCGGTGAGTTCTTTCAATGAGGGCGTCAATGTCCCCCCTTCCAGACAGTTCGACCATGCTGTAGGCCTGCTTGATTATTTTTGGACCGCACAGAAATATGCATCTAGGTGTATATTAGTGTGTTTTGCATAAATAGTTGAGTAAATCTTTGAACTTTGAACAAGTAAAACTCTTTGTTATTTATGTAATTTTAACATGAGCAATGAATAAGAATTACGGAAAGCTCCCCATTCGGCCGTAGATAATAGGCCCATATTTCTGGTTCCAGTCCATCAACGTCTTGTAAGGGCTGATCCCAAGAAAAATTAAATGACCGAATATTGGAAGTCCCCAAGGCCCTATTTTAGAAATCATTCATTTAAAATTTAAGAATTAAGAATGGCACATGATAAAACAGCAAGTTTACAAATAAATGGATGCACATTTTTTGTAGGTCCATGAACAAAATAAATATAAATATGAAGCCCGAGCACGTTGGTTAGTACAAGTACAACA
>JAQIVE010007322.1:0-10566 GCA_034698285.1 Sminthurinus bimaculatus
CTTCTTATGATCTTTGTACCCTGCTCTTTGAGGGTGATGTGGTGATAATTATATTCCCTGTATAACATTATTTGTGTGTAATTCATTCCACCAAGACCGCTTGTATCAACTGTAGGAGAGGTGACGACAAAAATCAGTAGCTGGATATGATATAATATTTTTTTACACGCTAAAGATTAAAAAACAATTGAAAGTTGATATATGATACATTATCGAGACACAGGGAAAGGATGTAGACGTCTCCTGGACTGTAAATCAGTAAGTAAGTAACTGAATAATAATACTGAATTGTGAATGGGGGAATCCTCACCATAATCATCATTCGTAGAATCAGAATCTTAGCGGCACTGAGTTTAGAGTTGAGAGTGAGTTAGTCAGTGTTGAGCGGTTGAGTATGCCCTTCTAAGCTGGCTCTCGTGTGCGTGTGTTTTCGCACCTCTCTCTGTATTGTTGAAAATATTATTTAAAATTTAAATACTCATGCATATATTTTTACTGTTACTGGACTAGTGCACTAAATAAAAATCAGTTTTGGATGACTGTGTAAGAAGAAGGAAAGAATTCTCGGATAAAAATTAAAGTGTTGTTAACAAGAAACAAGAAGAAGAAAAACGTGACAATTTTGTGGTAAAATATTTACAAGAAAACGGAACAAGTGAAAATTTTCCAGTTTTAATTAATTACTGTGCACGATATTTTTTTAAAGTTGCCAATTCAAGATGACTTCCAGTATGTCAATTTTCTTCATCAAGATACGGAATTTTCTCCAAGATGTGATTGGCATTGATTTGCCATTATTGGAAACAATTGCTCACAAAGGAGGTAAGCATCTATTATTTAGTGGTATTTAAAAATGAATGAGCTCACTTTTTCATTTGATCATTATTAATTTAGAATAATAAATAAATAAAGTGTAAAAATGCAAATATTATTAACTTTTTAAACTAGAGCATTGATATTTTTTCAAGTTTGGGTATTAGGCATCATGTTTCATGGACATCAATCAGGAGCAAAATGATAGCAATAATACAAGAAGAATAATTCATAATCTCCCGTGTTTTAATTGCATTTGTGCAAACAGTTGCTGAATATTTCAGCCTATTTACATTCATGTATGTGTATACCTTTAGCATTTCAAAATTCAAACAACAATACATCGTATTTGTCAAAAACAACTGTCTTCAAAAAGTTATGTGCAAACAAATTGAAGAATGAATTGTTGATGGTGATGATGAGTATAGTGCATAGCATATATTACATAGTTAGTATAGGATGATTCTCGCTATTGTCTGGTTTTCTGTGAACTTTGAACAAGTGGATAGAATATAATGTACAATTTGTTTCATCATTGTATTGTGCAGATACCTCTAATATGCTTGATCTTTTCTTCATTGACTTTGCACTTGGTCAATCTCAGAGGCAGGGTGATGATTACGATTACGATGATGAATGACAACGTTCTGTGTGTTTTTCTTACATTTACTTACTTACTTACACAGAAGAACTGATATTATATCATATCTAATATAGAACAGTAGGAAAATGTGTAAGCTTTTGTTTTGTACAAGAGATTATGTATAAAGAATGCAGAATGTGAATCATATACCTTTTCTGCATATTATTCAACGTGTTCACAATTCACAATACTTCATGTTACATACCTTAATCTTGTTAGAATATTGAATTACATACAATATGTAATGTGTATACTGCGTGTATAGGGATTTGCATAAGTTAGCAAACAAATTCAAGCTGCCTTGATGAGCATAATTTTTTTTTTCCTATTTGCTAAATGCTACCACACTACTGTTGTGTTTCCATGTTTTACGTAGGAGAGATATTATTCAGTGTACCCTCTGAGTCCTTCTCCTTACCCAATTATCTATCAATTTGAGAACACGCGCAAACTACATAAAAGTATACTCGTTATTCATACTAACTACAATATTATTGTATAATATTGTAGTTGTGTATCCGTGTAATTGGTGTAGGAATGCTTTGAAATTATAACTTATTGTGAGACGAAGAGTCATGAACAAACCAACGTCTGAAAATTAAAATTCTTGATAAATACATAATATTTCTGCGTAATAAACGCAGTTATGAAGTTATTAGTTATAAGTTATATGTATATTTATTATGATGCGAAGTATGTAAAAATATAGCTTGTCACAAAATCAATACCAACTTTGAAGTTCAGTTATACGTTACTACTATATACATGTATGTTGCTAATTGGTTCTTTTATTGGCAATGTATTATTTAGGCATTAGACATTTGATAAGATGAACTAGCGACTAACTGCGGTTTGTAGTTTGATTTAGCCTTTTCCAGTTTGAGAAACAATAATTAGTATATAAATAGCAATTCTACACAAGACACGAGTACAAAAAAAAGTTGACAAAGAGTATTTTGTACTGTATTGTATTATGCTTATCATTTATCATGAGTAATAAACAGCAAGCTTGATTGCCAGTTTCACTTTCCACAGAACTGCGTAAACCTTATTCCCTATTCCGATCGTAGGTTGAGGCACATTTTTCTCAGGAAGTCGTTTTCCCCCTTTGTCTATTCCGGTTTTATTCTTACACTCGATATTAATTATGGTTAATAATACAATAAAAGACAACATTGTTTATTATTGCGAGATATTAAATGTCTAAAGTCTGTAACAATACGAGTCTCATAACTTATAATACGTATAATGTTATAGCTTTATTGTATCTGTTTCATAGCTACTTTGTGCTTTATAGAGCACAGAAAAAATGGGAAGATAAACAATATATACTACACGTATTTATGCTAGTTAGCTCTTCTTTTTTTGTGAAGCATATATAAGTCACAAACCTACATTATTGGACAAGGCACAGATATCTTACTTACCTTTAACTATATTATTTATTGCAATATAAAATAATATTTTTCCCACTGTAAAACCACTTGTTAAACACTAATAATAAAAAGTGTGTATGATATGAGGGAAGGTTTTTTCCTCTTTTTCTAATAGTATGTAGATATACTATTTAATTGCCGCTTCGTTTTCATTATCCTCTTTCTTTGGAAGAGTACACACACACACACACGAGTAAATTTATTAACTCTAGGCTGAAGCTAGGAATTTCCTATATGCATACAATATTACATTACTGAAATTGAAAGAAATTGTTGAAAAATTCGTTAAAATCAATCGTCTAAAACCTAAAACTGCGAGTATTTCCTTCATTGAAGACGATTCGTTTCTTTGATGACAAGTGACGTTGCCATAAAATGGTGTCAAACTATGTAAATATCGGCTAGGACAAGCCACAAACTAAACTGTACGGATTTAATATTGTGAGGGTATACCATGTACCATTCTACATATACAATATACGATGAAAGTGATTAAAAAAATCATTATTGGTTATTATCATTTCATATTAGGATGACCATGCCCGTATACCGTTGTACATAATTTTATTTTATGTCGTATGTATACTCGCTTAAGTGTCATATTATATGAGAGAAAAAGTGAAAACCGAGGTTGACATACGGAATATTATTGGAAAATTTGAAAGGCAATAATATACAAGATACATACTACATACATACACAATAAACATTACTATAATAATACAATGGTGATAAAAGAAGGGCCTAAATACGAACCTTTGTGAACCTTTGTACGTATTCGTATTCTTGTAGCTCACCTTGAAAGTCGGATGGAAATGAAAGTAAAATACATTCAATACATGCACACATGGTAAGCAAACAGAAAACATCTTGAAGAGTTACTCATTACTATGTACAATGCACATACATGTATGTAGTTATGTGATATGTACTCCCTTAAACGTTGTTGGTGTTTGACCTAAATTATTACTGTATTGTATATTGTATAGCAGTTGTATTCGCTGAGCTCAATCAGTACCGTTCATTTGAATTTGAACATTATTATCTCTCTTCGACTGCTATTTTTGTGTAGCGGCCATACAGTTTACATTTTATGCCTACACATGAATACATCCACGTGGAAAAGAATGATGATATAAATCCCGAATATATTAATTTTGTAGACCATTTTTGTACTAACAAAAAGTCTGAATTTCTTTCCCCATAAGTCAAAACTACAAAAACTACTGTTTACAATCTTTATTTAAGATCTCATTCACCATGTATTGATAACTATTGCACAGTTTGCGTACTTAGTACTATAATAAGAAATAGATTTTCTTTTTCTTTGTATGCGATAATACGTACAATAAACATGCTGTTTAGGATTGATTACAGAAGTCTCTGTGTTGTTGTCATCGGAGACGGCGTTTTCTCTCGTCATCACATCGACCTCCGTTGAACTCTGATTGGAGATGTAGGAAATGGATTTAAAATTAAAATTAAAGTCTGAATATAAAAACAGTGTCCTATATATAAATCTGTTGTGCATGCAGAAAAACAGGCTCACTTCACTTTGATATTCGAATGGGAGCTAAAAGAACAGTCGACGAAATAGCTGGAGGCTTCAGGATGTGAGAATTCGAATGACAATCGAGATTGTGATAAAACTTTTTTTACCAACTCATCGTCATCACAGGCATTTTTAATATTATACGGATATGGATAAAAATAATACACGTTCACTTACATTATTTTTGCGTGCATACACGCCAGTCGCCAGCACATGTGACTAATATACTATGTGCAATGTACACATTACACATACACGCATAATGAGATTGTAAACGCTGCGGGTATTTTTTGCGTACAAGGAAAGTGCTACTTTTATTGTGACTTTTACTTTTCAGGCAGAAATATTGGCTGAACGAATCGGTAAACATTTAAGACCCGCACAGAAACAGATTCACCCCTTTGAATTATTGTTTCCAAAACTTTGTTTTAAAAACGTCCTTACCCTGTTTACTCTTTTTTGAGATTATAGGACAACATCATTCATCTGTCCATTACTTGTAAAACAAAGCAAAGAGAAAAGTCTAAGTGCTTTGTACTTCTTTGTATCATCATGTGTCATGAAGATATCAAATCAACCCAAGTTTTACTGTGGTTTTTATTTTTTGTCCTCCATTCCAGTGCAAGTATGCAGCCCATATTGGTACAATAATTTTAATTTCACACAAAGACAAAGAAGCAAGAATAAACCAAAGAGATTCAGTATGTTTATATCTACGGGTAATACAGCTGACGTGCTGTACATTTAATGTGTACATTGTGTCTTAAGTTGAAAAACATAAGGGTTCTATGTTCTATATTATAATATGCATTTGGTCTGTCTTCTTGGTTGGGTTTTTGGTCTGGCTTTCCGCTTGATCGTCGGTCGTTCAGCCAGTCGGTGGGTATAACACACAATACATATGTTATATGTTTATTGTAGGCTGTGTATATATGACCAATATTACATGTTTCTATGTGTCTGTGTCTGATTTTAATGAGACGGGACTTGCATAAGGACTGAGAAGAAAGAAAACCAGGTATAATGTATCATAAGATACTTACATAGTATATAATATATTATGAAGTTGAACTTGTAAAGAAAGAGAGAATGTACAAAGTAGATGTATTTATGTTGTATATAAAGTAAAATATAACGGAGAAGAGCAGACGGGAAATGTGCATAAAAGATAAGTATTATACACACAGGCAGCAAAGCATCGTGCTTTGCTGAACATGAACAGACAGCAGATAGATATATATGTATGTGTATGTCCTCTTATGTATGTAATCTCATCACAACAACATTATGCATTAAACATCATCATATGGAAAGGGATATGAAAGCAGATGATTTTGGGTACAGCTGTGAGGGTGAACACAAAAAACTACACGTGGAAACAGAGAGAGAAAGAAAGAAAGAGCGAGAGAGCGATGACTATTAAAAGCACAAAAGCTCTCCGAGTTACCATGCAGAGCCTAGAGCAGCAAAATAAACTTGGTTTTTGGGACGGTCGGTAGTCATCAGTCTTTAGTTAGCTCCCTGACTGTGGCCATTACTTCCATTTCTCTGTCTCTTTCGTCCAGTTTGCCTTCTTTGTCGCCATATGAATACCCACTTGGCTATGGAATAAGCAGAGAGTCAATCAAAATCGGAATTCCGAATTTCCAAAGGCTCTCTATGATATCTCAGAAAGTCCCGGGTAGTTGAAAGTATCCAAAAGTTCCTTACTAGAAACAACGTACAATATTTGTAAGCTACGCAATTCTCTCACGTCTCCTGTATTTTCATATGGGATTTTTTAAATCTCCTTCAAGATTGGTCTTTTGACAAGAACAACGTGTTAAGAACATTATACGGATTATACATTCAGTCACGCAATAAAACAGGAAAGAGACGAATCGTTATTGGATACAAGTAGAAATAGCCTATTTTTATATTGGTGACACGGCTACGTTCTTCAAGTAAAACTTGATGTCAGAAGCAGAATTTAAACTAAACAAGATCACTACTATTTATCAACCATTTAAGCTCCTTGTCAGTTTAGCTTAGAAACTTATTCCTGTAGATACTTACCTACTTGGTAGTTTTGAACATTTCGCATTTCGCATTGCCTTGTGTTGGTGGCATGCAGTTTATCAACAATAACAAAGCATTTCAAATTTAAACGGATTCTCAAACAGTCCTTGACAAGGACTGTCATTATTGTAGTCATTAGTGCCGTACTGTAGCTGAAATATGAAGCCTTAAGATAAGCAGTACAATTACAATAATATTCAATTTGTACCTTTGTACTGTAGGTATAGTTCTTTCGCCGATAGTTTTATAGGGTGTTAGGGATCTAAATAATTTAATGCCACTGAGAATCAATTAGTAAAATATCCAACCAAATATCGTCTTTCTAAATTGTCTACATTTTTACAAGTGCAAGTATATATATACAGAGAGCTCGAGTTTCCGCCGCGCAGTTAACTTTGCTTCATTTTGTCAATAGGTTTATGTTACCTGTCAACTATCTTAATTTGCTTATTTTATCGGTGTGAAGAAACTATTAAGAGTGAAAACAGCTTGACTTGATGACGTCGCTAAATCAATGTTTGAAAGAAAAATAATAACCAAACATAAAAGCTGAATCTAGTTTTGCGTTTATCAGTGTTGACCAACTGACTGTCACTGAAGGTTAAGATTGACAAATAAAAAAAATAAAAACCAAAATGTCTACGATTCTTCCAAGTATAATCAATGGTTACTGCCGACCCATTGTCAAATCACCACTGGCAGGTATCTTGTTTGTATTATTATTAATGTAAGCGTAATGTACATCTGCATTATAGATAATATGTGCGGCTAAGCATTCGTATTCTCGTTCCTACGACTTCGAGTGTCATACCAGTCTTTAAGGTTTATATTTATACACTGAGGCTATTATGATTATTAAAGTGATAATTAAAAGCAAATGCTCAAAGGTAAAGGGCCTTGAACGTCATCAAAGCGTAATCACTATTGTTTTATTATCGTTTGTGGACAAAGTGCATGCAAAATACAAAAATGTACAGACGGTTCTTGTTAAAAATGGACAAATTCAGAAACTATGTTTTTTATTTTTCCAAAGTACTTCAAGTACATAAACATTACAAATATGCACAACACTTCAAATTTTGAATTGAAAAGACATCCATATTCACTTAAAGTCGTTCACTTGAGCTACAGTAGCAATTTAAAAAAATTATTTTAAATAAAAAGCAGAGATGAGAAATGAGGAAACTTGGATTGAAACCATTTTTGCTCACATAACACAGAACTTGAAAATATGCCCAAATTACTCTAAAAATATATAATATGCGGAATGGAATTTACAAGTTTAGCCTGAAAACGCACGTATTGTATTTCAGACAATATAAATTGAAACAAAGTATGAAATAATGAACAACTAACAAATTACGCTTACTACGTTTGATGTTGTACTTCCATTAGGTAAAAAATTACACTTTTTGGGTGAGACGATTGATGTTAGGCGTAAAATCCGTTTATATAAGGATGGACTTCACCATGTAATATTTTAGGGTGGAATAATATGTAATGTATAAAAAGTAAAAACGCATGGAGATAGAGAGACAGAGAGAGTGTGTTAAAAATGTTCACATAACATAAACATCTATATCTAACATCCCAAATTCACTACAAGATCTACTCGAGTTCTTTTTTCTTTGTGTTTCAAGGCTACCTCAAAAGTCTGTACCTACAGTATTATTTGTATATCTGAAGCTGAACGTATGCTTTATCCTACCCACAAGTACTCTCTTTTTTGTACAATACAATATCCAGAAATGCTTTGATAATTTTTTTCATCCTCTGTCTTTTCTTATGGAGTCTTCATAAGCCTCGTCACCATAATATTCGTTTCTTACATGCATGCATAATAATATAATCATGCATTTATTGTAACTGAAATCTTTCAATTCTCCTGTTGGCCTTCCTTAATTTTTTGTCCCCTTTTTCGAAAATTCATTCCGCTTTCATGCATTGAAAGTTTTGGATGTGTCGATGTCGATGGCAGTATTATCATTGTTACTGGAGTTTGAATTCTAGTAGTTACGAAGTATCAGCAAATAATAGTGTTAAATACTACGCATAATAATTTTGAATTCATAATTTATTTTTTATCGCAACGCAGACAAAACAGTAGAACTTGACTTGACTTGCGGTGAATAAATTATTGTAATGTTTTAATTATTATTCAGCTTTTAGGTATACAAATATATACAAATGTATAAACTACACAACATTTTTACTTCCTATAAAGCTGTTTTTATACCTACATTAGCCCATAATAAAGAGAGTGAGACTGGAGCGCAAAAAGCTTACACTTGTTTTCAAAAGAGCAGTTTTCTTGAATTCAATGAAAAAAGAACAACCGAACTGCCGATAAAAACTGGACAGTTAAGTGATTGCTGTAAACGTCTAATGTCTTGCTCATCATGAAATCGGCAAGAAATTGCAAAAGGCAAGGAGCAAAGAGAGTGTACAGTGTACACAGTTTTTATTGAGATCACTCCTATAGTTTTTCCTTGCTATTATCCTGCTAAAAAAGTGTAATGAAATCAAAATATCCAAGTACATATATTGTTTTTTGCAGATAAATAGCTTCTGGTTACTTTAGTGGCCGTTGACTTTGAAATTTTTTAATCCATTTCAAATTCATTTTGTCGTTACTACAAATACATCATCTAGTTTTAGTATTTGATGCAATTGCAAAAAAGTTAAAGACTTTTTTTCCCTACAACCAGTTCTACAGGCTACAGGCTTATAACCAATTGGCGATTTTCTTATGGTATAATACTTTATAAATTTGGGGAACAAGTGTTCACAATATACAGTGCAAGCTTACATGCATTCATACTCGTGAATGCAGGGCTAGACGTTCGACACTGCGGAATATACAATATTCACAATGTGTTTGAACTTTGCTCAAGCTTCGGCTACTTGAGGAGTTGAAAGGTATTTTTTTCTCTCTCTGTATTTCTTCTGTTCTCTGCCCTGTCTTTCGATTTTTGTGATGAAGAATATTGCAATCAAGGAATTTCGACAATTACAATTACAATGTAATGTACCTACAAATTATTATGGCCAACTTTGCAAACATTGTGTCAAGAAAAATTATAATGCATAATAATTACGTATGAAGAGCATGTGCACGGCACACAGATTCACTTCATGATACACATCTGATTTATTATGTTATAGACTGAACGTAACACTTCATGTAGATAATATGTATGTAAAGTTCAGAGTACAGAGGCTTCTTCACCTCTTATTGTATAATAATTTTCATTTTAAGTTAGACACAAGTGTAAATGATGAAGTTTTGAAATCGATAGTTTTTGTCATAATACAGAAGTACAAAGTCAGTCATATATTTGCGTCAACTGTATGTACATGAGCGAAATAATAATTTGCGGGGTGTTTTGTTTTGCGTGAACGAAAAAGTACACTTAACGTTTAACAGACTAACTTGGTTGTAGTTAGGTGACCAACCTTAAAAACGTATTGAAAATTGAGTGCATTATATGTTATATGCATACTGCATACATACCGATTACAGATACAAACTTACGTCAAGATGGTAGGAGCAGCGCAGAAAATTGTAATGGCTTAATTTCATTGTAACCACTTGTACATAATATTATGTACCATTAGTATTATGGTTGATATACATGCATTTCTTTTATGCATGGGAAGTAAGCACAAGTTTATGATTAAAAAATGACACGTTTTATACGTTTACGTTTCCCTAGATCAACGTATCTACATACAAGAAATATTGTGCATTAGAAACCACAAGAGATGTCAATTCATGCTTCTTACACTAGGCACACACGGAGATTCAAGATTCAAGGTTAATACTTTGCAGTGAATAGGCCAATGTCAAAAAATAAGGCAGTAGATAATGAAAAATTAGATCTTATATCAACTAATATATTATGGAGCTTAGAAATCATAATAATATTTAAAAGAATAATAATAATAATTAATGAATTCATTAGAATGAAACACGATAAATGATGACGACTTAAATTGTTGGTCATCTGGACTTGACTATGTGTGTAGTGTGTATGGTTGAGATACCAAGATGCAAGCTTCAG
>JAQIVE010007323.1:0-10566 GCA_034698285.1 Sminthurinus bimaculatus
TGCTATCCTCGCAGTTTCTTATTTTAGGGGAACCGGGGGCAAAAATCAGTCAGGGGCAAAAGTCAGTCACGCCGTAAATCTTAAATAGCCATTAAGTAGTTGAGTCTACATCGTTGTCATGCATACCTGTTTCGTGCATTAACATGTTTTACACTCGATAATTTTGGTTTCGTGATGATCAGACCTTAACTTTTGGTTTAACATTAAAAATAAAAAATTATACCGTTTTAGCACCCAAAGATAAGAATTAGAGAGCGGGGCAAGAATCAGTCACTGAAAATAAATTTGTAATTTTAATTGTGATGTCGTTTTTGATCATTTCGTTGGCTTACACACATTAAGATGAGCCTACAAAGCTATTAAAAAATTGACGTTGCTTACAGAAAATTATTTCGATACAAAATACCTATGGAAAGACGAGTGACTGATTTTTGCCCCACACCCCTGTTTTTGACCCTTTTTTTCAAACCTAAATATCTTTGTTATTCTACATAGCAAGTACCATAAAAAGTACTTGATTATGAAAGACAATTAGTAAGTGTTTCATGCGGTGTATTGATATCGGCACTAAATTCAGTAGAGTGTCTGTAATAATAGACTAAAGTGGTGACTGATTTTTGCCCCCGTCTCCTCTATCTGTAAGACAAGCACAGTCAAACGCTATTTAAAGTATTGAACATTTAAAAAGTACCACCAAAAAAACATTTTACGACGGACTAAAGTCAATTTTTTGTGTGTTTGAAATCTTCAACATTGAAATCGTCTCAAGTCTCCAGCTTTGACTTAGAAGCTTCTATACATACATAAATGCTTATTTTCTCGACAAATATTCTTAAGCCTTGCAATTATTTCTTAAACATACACACAAAATTTGTATCATCATACGTATAAAATGTGTCGTTGCTTCATTAAAAAAATGTAACTAAATTTAAAATTTCCATAGAGTTGCACCTGATTTACATTGCGTACATATGTACCGCGCATTTTAGTTACATTTTTTTAATAAAACAACGACACAAATTATACATAGTATTTTAACCTACATAAAACTTCAAATACGTGTAAGAATGAGCAAAAATCTTGTTGTAAATACTATACACTATACAAATTGCACATAGTCACCCATGTTTTAAATATACAGCGAGAAAGAAAATTCACACATTAAATTTTTGCTGTTTTGTGTATAAAATACAAAATACATATAATAAGGCAGAGATTTTGTGTTTTGACTAACAATAAACTAAACTAGTACAAGTTCAACCCGAAATGGTTAACGCGGATCCTTAAATTGGTACACATTTTTGTCATTTTAACAAAACAAGGCAAGTACTATCTAGGACAATATAGAATATAGATTACAATAATTTTTTTAACATTTTTGGAGCAGCAGCATGCATTCAAGTCTTCGTTTTTGACTAACGTTTCCGGGAAAACTGCCAAAGACAAAAAAAATGTTGTGTACATTATTATTTTTACCATAAAAAATATCAGCATAAATAAATAATCAATTTCTTTGAGTGTACTGTGATTGGATACACGAATCGTAACTTTCTCACCCGACGGTTGCATTATTTGTCCAGTATTTATTTAATACAATGATTATTACCTACAATAATGTTCAAGATTTACAGACTAGCAGCATGCATTTATTTTTTAATCTCTGGCCAGCGTTTCCGGGAAAACTGCAAAAGACAAAAATGTGTACAACATTATTTACATTTTACACCATATAAAACTCATGCTAAACTTAAAAACATCCATAAAAATAAATATATAGTGTTTGGGATATGGATTATGAATTGCATTTTCCTTACCCGCCGCTTGCATTTGCCCCCAAGATTCTCATGCATCGTCAAATTCCTCTCGCTGCACATTCGGCGGCCGCAGGAATGACAAAATCGCCAACCCTTTTCCCTGGCCACGTTGTGCGTTGTCTCCTGATGCTCCAACACGTCCAGACCAGATTTGAACTCCTTTTTGCAAAGTTTACACTGATACCGGGTTGATGGCACATCCTCCGTCAGGACCTGCCATTTATGCACATGATATTTCAAGGACCTCGCTGAACTAAAGCTGCGTAGACAATACACACAGGATTGAACATCTTGCTCTTTTTGTAACCAGGCAAAACGCTGAGCTAGGCTTGCTTCCTGGAATCGGATTGGCGGTTTTTTCACCCGCTGAACCCTTTCCGCGACCGGAACCGCAGTTGAAAATGTCTTCTGGGGCTCGGTCGTCGCAGGCTCCAAATCTGCCACGGATTGGCGAAAATTGGGATTATTATTATCCGCAATAGTATTGGATAAAGCAGCGGGGGAGTTGTTCCCGGCGGGTCCGCCGAAGTAGCGGGGTTCTTGGCCGTTTTGGGGGTACCACGACGTTGGAGTTGGCCGCGAGTAGGGGGTCGACAGAGGATGATTGAGGTTTTGTGATACAGATCCAAAATATGGATCTGAACATCCTCTTGGGCTCTGAGGATACGGACGAATTTGGGGAGAATTCCAAATCGGCCACATATTATAGTCCTGTTGGCTGTAGAAAGGTTCGAGCGACTCCCCGGCACTCTGGGTCAACCTCCGGGGGAAAATCCACGAGTCGGGATAACGAGATTGACCCGTGTGGTAA
Source organism: Sminthurinus bimaculatus (assembly GCA_034698285.1). Classification (NCBI taxonomy): domain Eukaryota; kingdom Metazoa; phylum Arthropoda; class Collembola; order Symphypleona; family Katiannidae; genus Sminthurinus; species Sminthurinus bimaculatus. The sequence goes on from JAQIVE010007323.1 coordinate 2,626, forward strand.
TACTGATTCATCTCGGAGTGATGGAAGGGTGCCTTTGTACGAGGCTCTGAAGAAATAGATTGGGGCGCTTGGGAGGAAACGAAAGAGTGTGCAGGCTCGTATTCGGGGGAGTTGTTATGCATTGGATGCCCGGTGTGGACCGGGTCACCACCACTAGTAAGATGCGGGTCAGATCTAGACGATCCTCCATGTACTGGGGAAACGACGTCGTTGTCGTCGTCCTCGTCATCATAGTTGGGGCTGCTGGCTCGTGCTGATTTGGGATTTTCTGTTGGAGTTGTCGTGGTCACAGTTGGTGATTTTGCAAACATGTTTACACTTTGGTCATTTCCTGGACTGGTATCGTCCAACGTCATGAGTTGTTCCATTTGTTGCATTTGGCGGTTTGTGAGACGGTGGGTCTGAGCATGTTTCTTAAAATGCGGGAAAATTTCACCCCTCTGCAAAATTGCGGAGCATATTTCACACTGAAACTCGTTTACAACGCCTTTTATAAAGAGCTGTAAAGTATCTGACCAAGTGTCTTGAGATTGTTGTCCGGCCTCCTCGGCAGATTTTTTTTCGCTTTCGTGTATCGTAGAGGAATCCTCAGAGTAGTTGGGGGCAAATGTTGTGTTAAGGTTGACACTAGAGTCCTTCAAAGGATCACTGGCACTGCATCCGGAGGATTGGGAAGAATCGTCGAGTGTTATCGTGATGACGCTGGGCCGATACATTTCGGATACGGAGATAACGCTGTAATAAAGAATTCAAAATAAATTAAATCTGCAAAACTGCTGCACATCAAGGAATTAAATTCTGAGTATTTTTAATTTGAGAGACTGCAAACTGCCTATCTATCAACCTATAATTTCCGCGACTCACTTTTTTTAGAAATGGCCCAATTTTAATTGGGACCTCCAAAGACGCTGTTACGCAGACATTTGTATGTATTATGTATGTATATTGCTTTTAAATGAATTCCCAAAAAGCTGCAGAAAGATTCCCAAAAATATTTCACATTGCAAAAATTATGATTTGCAACTAGTGCCAAACCAAATTTTCTGCAAAATATGGAAATAAACGCAGTCAAGACTAATGCGAATTTAGTCTGCATCTATTACTTCATTTAAAAACTGTTCGTCCGGAAATGTTGGCGACTCTGTTTTTTTAGAAAAAATTCGACAACATACAGGACTTCCAAAGACGCTGATACGCAGACATTTGTATGTGCCTTGTGCAAGTCGAAAAGTCCCCGCAAACTATGCTTAAATGAAAGAGAATTCTAAATTAAACCAGGCTGTTAGTAAGAACTAGCGATTATAAGGTTATGCAGAAAAAATTGTATGAAAGTATTTTTAGGAAGAGAAATGAGAGCTTTTGCAGTTTTTAAAATGGAAGAAAATTTGAAAATTCAAATTCGGAGCAATATGTACAAACTACAAGCTTTTTCGCCACAATCCCTATTATAACAAGCACCCTTGCCTTCTCTCTCCCTCTCTCTCTCGCTTTGACTGCTTCCCTTTTCTTGAAAAACAAGGTGAAATTTCATCACGCATCTGCTCCAGAAATTTCAAATTCCAGAAAAAATACAATACTGGAAAATAGAGACTAAGTATTTGAACGAGTCAGAACCAGAATCGAATCGAAACCAGGGCTATTGCCTGATCCTAAACTTATTGTGATTCGACTATCTCTGTATCGACTTTCTCAATTCCTTAAATTCTAAAGAGCTGGACCCAAAACCAAAGCCAAGCCATAAGACAATTGAGGAGAAAAGGGCCGCTTTGCATCAGGTTTGGTGGTCAAATTCCGAAATATACTGTATGCACGGTAGATGATCATTGAGCTGGGATAAAGATAGTCTCTAGTCTCTCACTCTAATTCTTTGCAGAACAAGTCACTCATTCAATCCTCAATGCCTGGCAAGAAAATGTACTTAAAGGTTTACTGCACTGACTCGAGGAGAAATATCTATTTACATGGAAATTCATCTCTATTAAAAAGTGTGCACGCTCCATCTTCAACTCTAATAATTATGCATTGGAAATCCTCCGCCAAATGTTGGATGGACAATGGACATTGGATATGAATGCTCCATAGTACTTGATATGAGAGCAACTAATGCTCCCTTTTCGTCCTCCCTCTGCTTCCCTCGTATCGTATCGTACCACATCTACTATTTAATTGCCAATTTAATTTTGTAACACCTTCTTGTTTTTAATTTTACTATATTACTGTCCAATTAAAAACTAAACAATCAATAATGTGAGTGATCAATACTGGGAACAATATTGTGAGTTTACGGTCATAGTAAAGAAGCAGGAGATCAAAAAAGTTTAAAATCCATTGGGAATTTTAAACCATTCTGTACCATGTATGTATGTACGTATGTGGATATATCTGAATATTTTCATTTGTGCTGTAACTCACCTCGCTATTCACGAATCTTGGGCTTGAAGATCCAAACGGAAGGTATGCGAACCGCCAGCGAAAGTCTTTGATTAGATGTCAGTGTCCTGCCTTTCTTCTAATATTTTGGTTGGTGCAAGCGAAAACCTACAAGAATAAAAATCATTGCACATAATGAAGAATTCCAAGTTATGCTAAACATGGAATGCAAAGAAAATGGTGAAGAAAGAGAGTTAGAGAGATTCAAGTTGTGTGTGAGTTGAGTAGCTCATGAAGCAAACTTGCAACTTGTAAGCACAGGAGAACAAAAATCCTGAAATTTCCATGTTCCTTCTCTGATTCTAATTTCTGGATTTTGATTTTAATTGATGGTATTTCATAAAACTAAATAGCAGATGTTTTTAAAAATACTTTTTAAACTTGTCTCCTGGAATTTTGGCCTTGTTTATGTACAAATAACAGCGTAATCTCGATTATAACAGGGCAACTCTGAGAAACAACAAAAAATTTAACAACGTTTACCGTTTCAACAAATTTTATTCGTGCTAAGGAGATGATCCGTTTTGTTACACAATTTCATTTGTACCTACTTCAAAAAGCCTGCTATTTACTTTTATGAAAGATCATCAATTAAAATTAAAATCCCGAAATTAAAATGACTTCTTTCTTCTGTGCTCAGTGCTCAGTGACCGCACACAGCTTATCTCTCTCTCTCTCTCTCTCTCTCTCACACACACACACACACTCTCACCCTTTCTCTCGCTCGCTCACTTTCTCTCACTCTTTCTCTCTCTTCTTCTCTCAATAAAAATAGACAGTATTAATAGTGTAAATAAAAGTTAAACTACAATATTAACATACCTTCGTTTAGAAGATTGGCTTGGAAGGCGTACTTAAATTTTGGATTATCTGCAAGAATCCGCTGCAATCATGAACAGAACGACTATAAAGGAAAATAAATAAATCCAACATGTTAAATATATTCTTGATGGAACTAGTAGAATACGCTATTATATTTTTATTTACAAACAGGCTTAGAAAAATAGCAAACTTGCTGAACAAAAAACTGGGAAAATGTTGAACCTCAAAAATACCTCGAAAATTTAATAATAACTTCAAAACTTAACTCGAGTACTGTATCAACATGTAATGAGCAAACTCTATCCACTCAAGAGACTGGAAAAAGATACTGGAAAAAATGGATACATAATATTTTGTGAAAAAAAAGGTTTTAATCGACTTACATTTTGAATTGTCCGGTAGTAACAACTGCTGGTAATTTTCGACGGGGAGCTGGGAATGAAAAATTTCACCAAACTATTTTTTATTGCACCTATTATTTAACAAGAAAAAAACCACTTTAATGATGATTAAAGTCACCGTTTCTCACACCTGAACATTTGCAATATTAAATTAATTCTTTTGTATGTATTATTGTTGTCTTGACAAGATAACCTGGCTTTAATTCCATGTATTTACTTCTTCGATTTCACATTCCACAGGAATTTTTGTACTATTACAAGGACTTGTAGTTAATCGTCACTTGTTAGACGTAACCGGGAGAGTAGTTGTAGCTGAAATACGTATTATAGCTATAGGATCATCGTTTCCGTCAGTTTGTCTTTGTGTGAGATTGCGTGTCGTGTGTGTATATGTTTATGTATACATGCGCGAGTATTTGGGCTTACCGTGTTTTATGTATTAAAGTACCAGCCACTAAAAGAAAGCCAACGCCACTTAAAAAACTCTGAAATAAAAGCCTAGCATTCTATATAGAGCCCTTGTTCCTTATCGTTTAGATTTGCCTGCTGCAGAGGTAGTACGAAAGCCAAAGTATAGAAAGTGTTGTAATAATAGGCGAGGCTCTTTATTTCATCAAGTACGGTAGGCGGTGCCGAAACTCGAGACCTAACTTCTCCACATTTACCATCGACACATAATGTAGTACATATTATTTGCTTATGTAGGATACATGAAGTAGACCCAATAAACAGTGATGGTCACAATAATGTTGCAAAATGATTATTTTCGTCAAGAATGGTTATAGATATTAAAATCCATCACATTAATGTTAAAATATGAGCCAGTTACGATGGTTTTGTTTAGATGTTTTGAAACGGTTAAATAATATATCATATTAACCGTTGTTGAACATCAAACGTATAACATTGTTCAAACGAAAAGACATAACGTCAAAAAACATCTCGTATATCGTTAATTTAATGTGACATAAACGTCAAATCTCAACAACTCCGACCGAATGCGCAGAATGGTACAGGAGAGCCGCGAGCAGCAAAGTACAAGAAAGAAGACGAGCAGCTGACATTTTCCAAAATACAAGTAAGTTTATAGTTTATACCATTTAAAATACTTCAATTCGATTTTACTTAATTTTTAACTAATACTAATAATATTCAGTGTTTGATTATAAATTGTAAATAACGGTGAAATGAGTGTGAGTGATTCAGTTAGTAGTTTCTAATTGATGGACTTTCATGTGTGATATACTTATGATATATTATTATGATAATATATTATCATAAATCATAAGTATAATAATATACTTATTGTATACATACGATAGTATGTGGATTCGTATGTAATACTTGTTATTTTGTGTCCCAATGTTTTAAAATCATTATCGTCCAAGTCTAATCATCAAGTAATATTAAATATGCCGTGTGAATGTGTAGGTATGTCCATAATCACAGTATTTTTACTTTTTTTGAAACATTCAGGTACATTTGGCTCATACTGGAGGAGGAACTGGTGAAAAATGCTGAAATTTAATATTATGTATTATTTATGGTTTATGATTATGATGTATTGTTATGAGCAATGTGATGTTTGTATTAAAATGTTTATTTGTATAATAAGCGTATCAAGACTTAAATTATTCTTAAGTTAATCAATATTTTACAATAATCTAAAATAATTAAATACTTATTGCGTGCAATTTCAATTTCAATGTAGCGATTGAATCACTACTACTATCTGTAGTTAAAAGAATATTACAGTTATTCGTCATTGAAATGTCTTTCAGTAGCATTAGGTTAATGTTGAGATTTTCGTTAACCTAACGTTATTCAGTAACGTTAGAGCCACATCCCGAAGTGCGACATTTTTTCGTTGCGAGGACGTCAGTTGTGATGGTTGAGACACCATAGGACGTCAAAATTCCACATTAATGCAACATTATTGTAACCATCACTGTTTATTGGGTAATCATTTCATTTGAGAGATCTCATTTGGCCATTAAACATTTCGGTTGTCATTTTCCAATTTTCGCTCGTGTTCACATCATTTAATTTTTCTGGTTTCAAACGACCCAAGTTTGAATTTGATTTCCTGCTCTTTTCACATCATACGGAATGTATTGCGCAGCGGTTCATTTAAGTTTGTTTTCAAAATCTAACTATAACATGACTCATGACTATGTAAGCATTTTACAATTCCATGAAAGACCGCGAATGGCATTTTGAAAACACTGGGTTTAATGGCCAAATTGTCACCGCCACCTTTTTCAGTGAAACTTAATGACCTCGGAAATATTGTGATCGTTCTCAAAAATTGGAGTCTGACACGAGACACGATAATAATATGTGTATACATATTATGCAAAATACACCAGTTGGCTTAATTATACATTGTCCAGCACAATAATTATTACGTTGTACTACCCACTCGGTCAAGCTTCTACATGAAATGTGTGTACTTACATATGTTTGTATGAATGTAACACAAGCGAGAAAGAGTAAGCACTGTATTCGTACTTAATTTTTTGTTTGACCAAGCTTAAAAACGTCGCGGCCGTACTATTGTGTTCATTTTATTAAAACAGTAAAATTTAATAAATTTTACTACTATTAAGTAGTACAAATGAAGACCACGTAGGAAATTGAAAAACTTTCCGGAAGTTTCCAAACAAGTTGCTTGTACCTTGTGAGGAAGATAAACATCCGTAAGAAAGGCTTCCCTCGTGGGTTTAAGTAGAATGCAACACGTATAATTACGCAAACTGTCTCGAAATGTCCGTATTCGTCCCCTCTAATTTTCATATCGCGATGCCCAATTCAACTTGAGGAAATTGAAAAACTTTTTCCAGACTTCCAATTCCATTGTTTTAAATCCAGGATTATTGTGTAATAAAGTCCGTCATTTTGCCACTTCCTTGAAGGGCAGTTGAGTGAAGACATACAAAAGTAAAGTGTGGAAGACAAATTTCAAGTAGAGGTTAAACTTGAAAAATGAAAGCAGACTCAAGATGTACTTTGGCCCTTTTTTTCTTGATGGCCGTACAAGCACAAGTACGAGCCAAAATACCCGAATTTTCCTTCTCAAGGTCTTCAAGAAACCTCGGGCACTTTCTATCAGCTCTAAGTCAAGTTCATCCATGCTGGACCTTCATCGAGGAGTACGATCCGCCAATTCAGAGAGATCTGCTGATCTACCAAAACATGGACCGAATTCTCCCAGTCATGAATTTGACCCCCACTCTGTCCTATTTTCAGCTGTCAATAACAAATTGGGGGATAAAAAGATGGGAGACCATCGGCTCCAAAAACTCTACCAACACCTATTACCTGATCCCGGTCCTTTACACGAAGCACATCAAGTGTTACAACAGATTGTTCATGACGGTCGAAAAATCAACATTGTCCACCGCCATCAGCAGTATCAACCCTATGTTTTTGGTGACCCGACACTACGTCGGAAATCAAAATCAAGTCAAGGATGACGAAACCATGAAAGTCGAGCCGCGGGTTCAAATCGCCCTTGTCCACAATCTGGCAAATAAGTTAAATGGTCCCTACACAGATTTTCGAATGGAAGCCATCTTTTTCCTGATCATCTTGACGCCGAAGAATTCTTTTAAAGGGGTCCACTTTTTGGTAGAAGGTCACGGAGTCTCCCATCCAATTTCCTGCGACTCGGATCAACCCCTTAAGGACCATTTGCTCTTCTTGCACTGTCTATTCAACAACATGGATGCAAAAAATAACAAGCAGCTTACAATTTTAGTTGCCAGTCGCGAACTTTCGGCCATTTCTAACTCGGGATGGCCTAAAAAGGGCACTCACATCAGTAATCGAAGACGAACTAAAAATACAACTGCCGAAAGTTTGGTCGTGGCCCGAATTCTTCATGACTTTAATTTGACTCTCTGGGACCGTTTTACATTGAGTAAATTTCGAAGGGTCCGTGATTTCGTAGCCTTTGAATTTGATAGCTTGGTAGTACTTTCTTCATTTCCTGTTCGGGTCCCCACCGGAAACGACCGACACTACAAATTCATCACCAGTTCCGGAATATCCAGCAGCTACAGCTCGATCGATACTTTTGCGCGACCTCTTCAAGGAAGCGTCTGGCTCTCGCTTGTGGTCGCCATATTGATCACCGCCATTTTTTTGGCTGTTATTTCCGATAATCCAAAGTTGCAGGATCAAAGATGGGCGTGTTTCAAAATGTCAGGGGCGATTTGGTGGCTACTACGAATTCTGATCATGCAGAGTTATCGGCAACAATTTAAGCCAAAAATAGCAGTCAGAG
>JAQIVE010007324.1:0-10564 GCA_034698285.1 Sminthurinus bimaculatus
GTACATTTATTTTTGTATAATATATATTTGCACTCGTTTTTAGAGAAAGAGAGAGAGAGCACGAGACAAATATAGACACTAGACAGGATGAGCAAAGAGAGCGAGAGAAACGCGAGAGAGGTAATGTACGGATTCGTACAATACATACACTAGCTAGTGTACCAAGTCCCGTGCGAACGCTTCTCCTTCGCGAATGCCATCTACTATACAAATCTACTAGTTTGCAAAAACGCTAGGAGCTCCTGTGAGCGATTAAAGAGAGAGCTGGCCAATTCATCTGAGCTCGACGTCCTACAGTACAACTTGAGTTCAGTATAATACTAGGTGTGTAGGTAATATTGCTCCCTTCCCTATGAGAGTTTTTCTTCCCGTTTCGTTCTTTCCTATTCTGTTTTCTGTCTCAACTTGCATGAGTATATATTGTAGATATATATTCAGATAGATTCTCCTCCGGATATTCGACAATTCGGTTTTTAAGTGGAGAATAGTAAAAATGTTCTGCATCGAAAGAGCAAACACACAAATCCTTTTTTTCCTTTCCCTCTGTTTTATACATATCATCTCGTTTTCTCGATTGTTTCCTCGAAGCGTCTCATATTTGGAGGATGAAGATACGGCAGTTGGAGTTGAAAGGAGAACTGCCAACTGGAGGTGTAATAGGGAAATGGAATTGGGAGGAAGAAACCCGAAATGGAGTTTTGGGTTCTTTTTGTCTCTCTTGTCCTTATTCCTTTCTCTCTTCAAGTATGGAAAGCCTTTGATCCTTTATTTTTCTTCTCTTGAGGACATAATTCTGATGAAAGAATGGCGGGTGAACAAGTTGCAAAGTGTACTTATAGTTCATAGATCACAAATCACAAATATTGTGGGTATACATAAATCTAATAATGTTGTGCTGTATATATAATACAATATATGTATTACTTATTTTTGTCTTGTGCCATTTTCTATGAATATACATACGGTGAGTTTTCAGAATACGGAGTAATATGCAACTGGTTGCCCTATTTCATTACAATAATACATAAGGAAATAAATCAACAGCACTGCGCTTTTTTGCTTTAGGAAAAATGATTTATATGCTACAAGTTTTCTTGGAACATCGCGGTTTTTTTTTAATTTTTCGCACTGAAAAAGTTGCATTCGTTTATAAAAAGCAATGTATGTATTACATAACCAGCGGATTAGCATGAAATATGAAAACCAACGAATTTTTCTTTTTGAGCTTTCTGGCATACACTTTTATATGTATGTCTTGTGAAAAGAGCAACGAGCCAAAGTCAACAAAGAAAGTGGTGTGATTTGTCTGTTCTCTGACATTTGAGAAAAACTGGTTGATTGGAATCAAAATAGTAATTTTGTCTCATTACTTTTTACTAAAGAACACTTTTTTATGATAACTATAATGCACGATATAATAATATTAATTTTGCTTGTTATTCAGCAACTTCCATATCTTTTCTACATTATATTTCTAAAGCTAATCGTAGAAAAAAAAGTATTCGAACGAAAGTATGAGATAGGACTCTTATTACAGATTGATGGGAAATATCCGTTTCTTCGCCTGTACATATTTTTACAGAGAGCCACAAACCATAATGCTTTTTAACGAGTTGTTGCCAATATCAACACCTACACAGAAATACCACCACACCAACAAAAATACGAGGCAAGTCTACCATCATGTATTTACTATACTAGGTAGACAGTAGACAGACAGACTACTTTGTAACTCACTTGTAGATATTCGTAAAAATATGTACGTATTTTGTACTGAATGCATTTCATGTATATTTGATGTATTTATAAAGCTATTTTAGATGTTGCATATATATTTTAGGTTTCTTCAAAAAATGAAATCGTCGAAAACGATTCAAGAGTTTTGACTATCTGTATTTATAATGTAGAAAAAGTTGTGTACATGTGCAAAATATCAAATAATGTTGAAGCTAATGGTTTTCATCTATACATTACCATCTTCACAATTTTCTTATCCGACTCCTTCCTCATTGCAATTTCCATCGGAAATAAAGATAATCTGCTGCTGTACAGTAGACCTTCCCACCAAAAATGTAATTTTAAAATCTAGGTTTACCCCAGGAAATAACCTGAAAATTTTGTTCAAACAGGTTAACTTTAGTGAGTGTCCCAATGCAATAATTTTCTTTTACAACAACTGGTCAACAAATTTGAAAATCGATCAAAATTTTACTTTCGACCACTTTAAATGCATTCATGCCTTTGCGTCTGTGGGCCCAGACTTTCATTTAACTACCGTAGTTTACAAGATTTCTAAAATTATAATCTCGGTGAAACAGTCCGATGTACATACAGTCATCACCATTAAGAATTTTCGTAATAAATCGAAAATCGAATCGACTACACACATGCAACATGTTAGATGTTATGAAGATACATACAATATCTTGTTGTATAAGTTCATGTGTAAAAGCCTGGGATGAGATGAAACGACAATCGATATCACATTATTTTATTTTATTTCGTTTCATTGGCAGTTATTTCATGTTTCCTCCTGCCTCATTTTTTCTCGTGGTTGACAGGACATTTCAATGGTATATAAATTATAATAAAAAAAGGTACGTAGGATGCTCAATGCTGAATGTTCATCTTGATGTTATATATAGAGCTCTCGTATACTCTCGTTTTCCCTGTCTCCTTCATCCACTTGATGTATGATCTATCTGTAAACGTATGTAGATATATATGAAGGCACACGGACAAGAAGAGCGAATTCTCCCAGATAAATAAATTGTAGGAGAAAAATGGAAAACGGAATTTATGGGGATTCAAATGCATCGAGAACCCAGCCCAATCCCTGCATGGTCCGATGTGATCAGATCCCATCTCAGATAGCAAAATTTCACATGCTATGTCATATGTTGTACAACACACACAGACATGACGGTACAAAGTAGAAACAAAGTGGGATACAAAACGTCGCCTTATTACTACATGATTCACGAGATGCATGATACATCTCTTTTACATTCATCTTTTACATCTTTCTCCTATTTAGCTTTGCATTCGATATCAAGACATAAATCCTCATTCGATTTTTTGTCTCTCCATTAAATTGGGCATTGTTCAACAGTGAGACAAAGAAAGATGTCTTTGTAGTTTTTAAAAATTCTAAAATAATGATTCAAAATACGTACAAAGCATAGCGGTTAGAATTTTAAGCAAAAATTGCAATGTCCATCAACATCTTAACAAAATGTCATTTTTTCCTCAATACAAAACTACTTACATTTCGCACATATTTTAACATGGAACTAAATGCATAAATTTTACAATAAAGCTCAGTAAATCCTAGAGTCGTCTGCATATGTATGTATAATGTTTCACTTTCGTCCTTTATGCATATAGTAACGGAAGACACTGTATGTAGTGTAGAAAAGGAGGTTACGGTGGGAACCGTTTTCACCTCTCTGCCTTGGTCACCGTCCGTCCGTCGTGAAACATGAAACCACTGAACAATTTTTCACCACAAGTTGTGTTATGCTTCCTTTTTAGTTTACAGCTTTTTGCACGAACGATCGTATTACAGATATGTAGGTATACATTATCTAATGGCAACAACAGTATTAAAATTTTAATAGCCCCAGCTTATCCCTTGTTCTCTTGTCCAAAGTATCCCTAACTAGTCCAGTCTAATCCAATTCTATATACACATACATATTTTCACATAAAAGTCGCAAAACTAAGTGCATACATATATAGTGCATATGACTATTAGCAATAATAACCATGATGATAAAGATTGCAATGCTCTCCATCGAGACGATAGTCGTGCAGGTTCAAATGACAAATAATAACGGCCATCATAATCCCCGAATATCTGTAGTATGAACGTATAAAATTAACAATTATAATTTCTGTCATATCTCTTCCATCCTAGATTGTATGCATACATACAATGCCATATACAGTGTATAGGTAACAATAATAAACTTGGTCTACTAAAACTTAGAACACGGTGAGCATGTTCTGACGATTTGGTACATATGTATATAGAGACCCATTAAAGCGAGTGACCTCCCAACATTAGGAGAATATGACAATGACAACATTAAACTGTGGATTAAAAGTCATAAGCAAGACCACGACAATAGAGGATCCAGTGTAAGTTATGTATGTATGAGTGCACGACTTGAAAAGGGAGGGCCTAAACATGCATGCTTCTGGGGATCATTGACAAGTAGATACTTTGTGTGTACATAGATATCTATGTATCTGTAGACATTATGCGTACTATGTATATATATATATATATCAGTAGTAATAATGCTATTATTCTACTCAAAAGCAAACAGTCCAGTTGATGAAACGTCTTTTGTCCACAAAAAAAATATATTGAGCTTACGCATGTCGTTTTTGTTCATTTTACAAAAATGTTTGAACAAGAAGTCGTACCCTCAGCCTTTGATTTTTGGTTTAAATAGAGACTCATTGGCTAAAGTTTGAGCTGAAGGAAAAACGGACCGTCTAGTCTGTCTACACATCGATTAACAATGTAGATAGTCAATAGTCAATCGGGGTTTGAGAAAAAAGGATAAGAATGAAGGAAAGGGGTCGTTCCTGCCTCTTTTTTCTCTCCTCTCTCTCTCTCTCATTCAGTTTTCTCCCTGCTAAACATAAAGCTCTCGTTCTCGTTTTCAATTTCAATTTCACTTTTGCTCGGAATTGAAGCAAAAGGGCAAACGAAAAAGAAGGAGAAGGCAAAGGAGAAAAAAGGTGAAGGCGTAACTCTAGACCACAAGTGTTGATTGAGGGAGTTGCACATTTTGAGACCAGTGGTCACTCTGCAGGGGTCACGATATGATCCCATAGGCTGGGATATGATACATACAATATTGCTTGGCTTGTGGTCACTCATTCACTCCAAACTCCAATATTTTTCCTGCTCTACAGGAGGAATGATATATAAACAATATTGTGACATTTTTTCACGTTATTCAATGACCAGAACCGCCGGCTGACGGTTGACGGCTGACAACTGACTTTTCCCCTTAAATACATATATACATGCATACCAAACTAAACTCAATGACCAGTTTTACATGCACAGGGCAATATACATTTACGGATACCAATACTTTTTGAAAACTTGGAACGTAAGAGGAATCCATACATGCATACATACATAGTGGTGAAAATTTCAAGTATGAAACTTAGAGCTCAGAACCATCAGCCAGCGACCGTCCCAACTTGCTGTTGAACATATTAAACAAGGAGGTAATTCAATATTCACTGTAATATCAGTACAAAGGACCGATTGTAAAAAAAGTACGGTTCTTCTTTTGTACTTGTGATACACATACATTATATGTGCATACATCCAGTATTCCCTTGTGTACCTATTTTACTATGTATTGTATGCAACAGAAGAATGGGTTTCATCAAAATGACCAAGTTAAGACCTTATTATATTCCTTTCCATTATGGTACAAACTATTGTAATTGGACGAAAGGGAAGATGGTGTGAAGTTGACAATCAACAATTGGCAATTGACAGGCGACAACTTTATACAATTCATATTGAGTGTGAACATGCCAATCATAAATAATGTAAGATAAAAAATGTTGTGCAATATCTCAGATCGCCTACGACTTTTAACTACTGTTCTCTTGACTGTCGATTCATATCTCTCTCTTTGTTTGTCCCTTTCCGATAATCTGTCCTAATCTTATTTTTGGAAAATGTTTTGTTGAGCAAGGGAATTAATATACAATTTATTTTTTCCCGTTAGATTTTTAAAAAATGTTGGAAATATCTGCACATATTACTCAGTTATAATACAGTTGTGAGGGTTATGAAGACTGAAATTTGAAACGCGGTCCGTTTTCATTCAGTTATTTAGAGAAAAAAGTCTTATTTAATACAGTAAATTGAGAATTGTAGAAACATACCTTTCGGGTTTAAATGTTATGAAACTGATTCCACCTTCCCTCGGATTTTCTTCAATTTTTCCTCATTTCGCCTTCTCCATCCCAAACCGAGAATAATAGGGTCGGTGAGTTGATCGTCTGACAATAAAAAGTAAAAAAAATACACAATGATATAAAATGAAATGAAATTGAAATTAAATCCCTCATCTTATATCAAGAAACTATTGTGTAAAATAACTTTTCTTTGCATTCATCCATAATAATTGTACGATATTATCCATATCATATTGTATGTGTGTGCATTATATCAAGTGAAATCAAGACTGATTGAACATTCTTTTCTTAAAGTAAGGGGGCAGCGTGTGTATTCACTAACTATATGTATATACATGCATATACAGTTACTGACTAGTTCGTCGGTTCAGATTTTACAGGGAAAAAAATCTCCGGAGATTTTTCATAAAACATCCATTTGTATTGTACAGCATCACACACTAATACGTACATATGTATGTATGTATTACGAGTTCACCTGTCACTCAAGGACATCCAAGTTCTATTCATCTCTAGCTTTTTTCTATTTATATTTAGGGATCAGTTCGTCTACCTACAATTCAAGAAACATGCCTATGTGTTCATATACATGGATCGTTATACAACTAGATTATATACGAATCCCTGCCTTTTGCTTTCACATGAGTATTAAAATTCTTCATCCATCAACAACAAAGATGGACAAGACGTGTGAGTTTGTATATATATGTGTGTGTTACTGTACAGTCCATCGTTTGTGTACACTCTAGAGTACAAAAAGGTATCCCAATTTCAAGGGGGGAGTTCAGCCAGTCAAAAACTTATTTTGGGACTGAGCAGACAGAAAAGAAGAAAAGAGAGGAGATTTCAGGTGTTTTACCAAAAAAAGATCAAATATGACCCTCGTGTTCAATCTTTAAATTTTATCCCCATGTTTCCAGCTCCAGCTATGCGATGCGACTCGCTCATCGTCAGTCCTTATGATTACCTTTGTATACTATATACATACATATGCATGAAATACATACTTTTTTCTTATACACATAAAGTGTGCATAATGCTAGAAGCTACTTTTAGTTTTCCCACTTTACTCCTATATCATCCCAAATCGTACGTTTGGACCACACTCTGCCGTAAATTTAGACAATCTGGAGGGTTATCTGGAAATATAAAATTGACCTGTGAGAGCAATCATTAGCCAAACTATGTGTACCTAGAACGTATTTCTTACATTATACATGCATCAAACATACATTTCTCTCATGCATGAATCTCCGCCTACATGATACGTAATTATACTCCAAAGTCTCATAGATCCTGTGTCCAGCGGCGCTTTGGGCACCGAAATTGCAGTCATTTGACCAACTGCTCCAGGATACCCTGACCAGCTCACTTTTAGTTTTGCTATCTATTTAGTTATATCTAGTTTGCTCTATAATATATCTCAAGGACGAAAAAGCATGTGTGTGTGCTTAAACATTCGGACAGACTCAGACGCTGTCGTTGTCGTGCTGCCATTGTCTTAGACGTGATCGGTCAACTGAGGAACAATGTACAAATACTTGAGTAGACTTCCAATATATAGATATCTTTAGGTCTAAAATATGTCCAGTATAAGTACATGCTAGCCAGCTGAAGGTAAAAATGTCATTTATTTTCTGGAAATAACTGACTTACGTTGTACCTCGTGATCTCTAATAAAAGTGTACGTGAAAGGTGGAAAGCTTTAGAAACCAGAAAAGGTAAAATTGGAAGAGATGATGAAGAAGAAGAAAGAAGAAGATGAAGACGAAGGAGAAAAAGCTCATTTTAAGATGTCTGAAATAAGATAACATCCTTTTGAGCATGTACACGGAGATACATATTTTAAAGGAAATGATGCTGATGTCGATTTTGATGACCATCTCCAAACTTCAAGTCCATACCATACCATGCCATGCCATGCCATAACGTACCATAAATAGATTGTTCCTTGTGTAGTTATAAGTTTTAATATATATTTGAGAATATGAGGGGAACCTTTTTTTCTCCTCTCTCTCTCCCTCACTTACTCTGAAATTGGGGGAAAAGTAAAGTAAAAAGTAAATTGACAGGTACCGTTCAAAAAAGATGAGACCTGTTTAAGGCTCTATTCTTTAGTTTTTCCCCCATTTTTAGTTTTACTCACATCTTTCTGTACGTAATTTTTGTACTTGTACGTATGCATACATTTTATATGTAGTTGTACAATTTTTGCTTTCCTCATACATATAATATAAAACTAATAATATATTAAAAGTCTTATATGTATGTGTATGTGTGGTGATTTGATAGTTGGTAACTCATACATAATATCGTTTACTATGTATGTATAGATAGAATATAATATGTACTGTGTACATGTGGGCTATGGACGGAAAACCATGAAAGTGGGGAAGCTCCACCAATTTTATTTTAAGGGACGGAGGAGAAGAGAGGACGGAAGAGCATCCTTAAGACTTGAGACTTGAAATAACTTTTTACAATTTACAACAAAAATGCTCCTTTTTATTTTTTTAACCCAATTTTAGAAACAGAGGCACACAATACAAGGCAAACACGTATACATAGACATGCACAAAAACGTTGAAGGAAGTTTTTGTGTATTAATACGAATAGGAATATATATTATACAATATGTGAGCCATTGTAAAGTTGCCCTAATTTTAGAAAGAAGACTCTTCTTTTCAACCGGGAATCTAGGTTAAGGATGATTTTTTCCATTTTCTCTCCTCCCTTTCCTTTCAATTAGAACATGTCACTCACTATAAAAATAATCATATTGCATAATAATAATAATAATAATAACGTGTTTCAACCATTTCATTTTATTCTCAATAATTTATTTTGTTTCATTTTACGCTCCAATTTATGGTTATAGCTATTTATTTATTGATATTGATGGTGATTGAGCTTAAGATTGAAACTCAAATTGAAAAAAGGATTGAAAATAGAAAATAAAAAACCAATTGAATAGTCAACAGTCAAACTATCCGAAAAATCCGAAAGCCCAAACTCCTGCCAAAAGGTATAAAAGCGACAAAAGTTTACTTCAAAAATACATTGAATCCGTATGAATTCGATGGCTATAGGTTATAGGGGAAAACTAATAGAAGTAGAATTTGTTCGTTTGTAAATTCAATCATTGGAATACTTGAATACCGTAAATCATGTACATGAATGATAAAAGTATTGATCACACGATACATGTATATCTTGCAGAGCAAGACGAAAGGGAGATGAAAAAAAAGTTGTGCTAATAGATATTAAATTGCACATTTGCGATTAGCTGATTGCTCCCGATGCCTCGCTTAAATGCACAATACAGTATGTACACATAATGTACATTGCATATTATGCAAGTACAGATCGACACACGGGGAAATTGTATACGTGTAATATGTACAGGTATTTAAATTCGAATAAATCTGAGAGACGCTCTTGGTGCTCTAGTTACATAAGACAGGGCAAGGAGACACACAGAGAACACATTTTGCTCGCAAAGATCCCCCGCTAAGACGCAATTTATGACTGAATATTAAACTACACTAGACACACATGCATACTTCAACTTAAATGATGTTCATGTATATTATGTATTATGTAGTCATTTACCGTTTCCTCTCGCTCTATCGTTGCTTTGGTCTTTGGTTGAAGCTGAAGCTGAATCTGAGCTGAGCTGAGCTTCTTCTTCTACTTTTTCTTCCCTGTCTTTCTCTGCCAGACGAGACGAGAACAGCAACTATGTTGTGCAGAAAACGATGGTCGTATAGCACACAAACTTTAAACTTGGGGCGTAAGTTGTAGTTGAGGTTGAATTTGTAGTTGGAGTTGGAAATTTCAGTCAAGAGAGTCATCGATGGTGTATTATATATTAGTTATGTAGAGGGACGACAGACAGGCACAAAGATATCTATGGCCATGGTGATCGCGGACGTCAATATGGTATAATGTAATGTAAAATAATATAATATTGCGAATATTATGGACAGACATGAAGGCAAGTTGAGAAGTTCATCGTCTGACACTCTTCTTGGTCATGGTCATCTCCTTCTCTTTATGTATATCCCGATTCTCTCCCTCTCTCTCGCTCCTTTTCTTTCTGTCTTCTTCTTTTTTCTCATTTAATTTTGTCGGTGGCTTATAACTTTTTCCCATACCAAAAAAATAGCCATCCTTCAGCAGGAGTCCAAGCACCATCACAAGGGAAATGGAGAGGCGAAGAAAGACGAGAAGAGGAGATGGCATTCATCAGCAGCCATCAAGACTCACATACACACACACACACACACAGATAAAATTCAACATCCCTGCAAATCAAAAAGAGAATAGACATACGAACATTAAAATCAAATAGGAGGCTCATCACGATATCCAACTTTTTTATGCTCAACATTTCAGACACAATAACGATCATAATAATTTATATAGCGAGGTACATATAATCCGACGATATAACATACAACTTTGTCTATACAGCAGCGACTGCTAGGGAAACAGCAATAACCAAAAATTATTAGGATCAATATCAAGCAGACAAAAAGTCGTCTACATGTTTCATAACAACCATAATGACAGTAATGCTTTTAAATTGTAACGTAGT